>JAVSCE010013447.1:0-20146 GCA_032199065.1 Smutsia gigantea
ACCAATACCACTCCCCTGTGACACCTGACATTGCTTCAGGGGCTGAGCAGCTCCAGAAAGTAGAGCTTCTGGGCACTAGAGTGCACCATATACAAATACAAAATGCCAACGGAAACTGGTTCAAAGTAAAATTATGAATACAACCCCTGAGAAAAATTCAAATGAAATCGACGTCATGAATCTGCCAGAATGGGATTTCAAAATAAAAATCATTAACATACTCATGGAGGTACAGAAAAATATTCAAGAACTCAGGAATGAATTCTAGTTGGAGATCCAATCATTATGGAACACAGTATCAGAAATGAAACATACAATGGAAAGTTTTAAAAGCAGATTAGATATGGTAGAGGAGACAATAAATGAAATAGAAATTAGAGAAAAGGAATACAAAGAAGCTGAGGCACAGAGAGAAAAAAGGATCTGTAAGAATGAAAGAATATTGAGAGAACTGTGTGACCAATCCAAACGGAACAATATTCGCATTATAGGAGTACCAGAAGAAGGAGAGAGAGAAAAAGAGTTAGAAAGTGTCTTTGAGGCCATAATTGCTGAAAAATTCCCTATCTGGGGAAGGAGATAGTCTCTCAGGCCATGGAGATGCACAGATATCCCAACACAAGGGACACAAGGAAGACAACACCAAGACATATAGTAATTAAAATGGCAAAGATCAAGGATAAGGACACTATTAAAAGCAGCCAGAGAGAGAAACAAGATCACACACAAAGGAAAGCCCATCAGGATATCGTCAGGCTTCTAAGCAGAAACCTTACAGGCCAGAAGGGAGTGGCATGATGTATTCAATGAAATGAAGCAGAAGGGCCTCAAACCAAGAATACGTTATCTGGCAAGACTATCATTTAAATTTGAAGGAGAGATTAAACAATTTCCAGATAATCAAAAGCTGAGCAAATTTACCTCCCACAAATTGTCTCTACAGTGCATTTTGGAGGGACTGCTATAGATGAAAGTGTTCCTAAGGTTTAATAGCTGTCACCAGAGGTAGTAAAACCACAGCAAAGAAGGTAGAACTGTTAATTACTAAGCAAATGCAAAATTAAATCAACTATCTCCAAAGTCAATCAAGGGATAGACAAAGAGTACAGAATATGATACCTAATATATAAAGAATGGAGGAGGAAGAAAAATGGGGAGAAAAAAAGAACCTTTAGATTGTTTTTGTAATAGCATATTAAGTGAGGTAAGTTAGACTCAAATAGTAAGAAAGTTAACCTTGAACCTTTGGTAACCACGAATCTAAAGCCTGCAATGGCAAGAAGTACACACCTATCGATAATCACCCTAAATGTAAATGGTCTGAATGCTCCAATGAAAAGACATAGAGTCATTGAATGGATAAAAATACAAGACCAATCTATATGCTGCCTACAAGAGACTCACTTCAAACCCAAAGACATACACAGACTAAAAGTAAAGTGATGGAAAAGATATTTCATGCAGTATTTAATAGGGAGAAAAAAGCAGGAGTTTCAGTACTTGTATCACACAAAATAGACTTCAAAACAAAGAAAGTGACAAGAGACAAAGAAGGACATTACATAATGATAAAAGGGTCAATGTAACAAGAAGATATAACCATTATAAATATCTATGCGCCCAACACAGGAGCACCTACATATGTGAAACAAATACTAACAGAATTAAAGGGGAAAATAGAATGCAATGCATTCATTCTAGGAGACTTCAACACACCACCCACTCTGAAGGACAGATAATAAGTAAGGAGACACAGAAAATAAGTAAGGAGACAGAGGCACTGAACAACACATTAGAACAGATGTACCTAACAGACATCTACAGAACTCTACACCCAAAACAGCAGAATACACATTCCTCTCAAGTGCACATGGAACATTTTCAAGAAGAGATCATACATTAGGCCACAAGAGAGCTTCAGTAAATTTAAAAAGATTGACATTGTATCAAGTAGTTTCTCAGACCACAAAGGTATGAAACTAGAAATAAATTATGCAAAGAAAAGGAAAATCCCACAAACACATGGAGGCTTCACAACGTGGTCCTAAATAACCAATGGATCAATGACCAAATAAAAACAGAGATCAAGCAATATATGGAGACAAATGACAACAATAACTCAACACCAAAAAATCTGTGGGACACAGCGAAGGCCATGCTAAGAGGAAAGTATATTGCAATACAGGCCTACCTCAGGAAAGAGGAAAAATCCCATATGAACAGTCTAAACTCACAATCAATGAAACTAGAAAAAGAAGAATAAATGAGGCCCAAAGTCAGTAAAAGGAGGGACATAATAAAGATTAGAGCAGAAATAAGTAAAACGGAGAAGAATAGACAATAGAAAGAATCAATGAAAGCAAGAGCTGGTTCTTAGAGAAAATAAACAAAATAGATAAAGCCCTGGCCAGACTTATCAAGAAAAAGAGAGAGTCTACACACATAAACAGAATCTGAAATGAGAAGGAAAAAATTACTACGGACAACACAGAAATACAAAGAATTATTAGAGAATAGTATGAAAAATTATATGCTAACAAACTGGATAACCTAGAAGAAATGGACAGCTTTCTAGAAAAATACAACCTTCCAAGGCTGATCCAGAAAGAAACAGAAAATCTGAAGAAACCAATTACCAACAATGAAATTGAATTGGTAACCAAAAAATTACCTAAGAACAAAACCCCTGTACAAAATGGTTTCACTGCTGAGTTTTATCAAACATTTAGTGAAGAAGTAATACCCATCCTCATTAAAGTTTTCAAAAGAGTAGAAGAGGAAATATTTCCAAACTTATGCTATGAGGCCAGCATCACTCTAATACCAAAACCAGGCAATGACACCACAAAAAAAGAAAATTACAGACCAATATCCCTGATGACATAGATGCAAAAATACTCAACAAAATATTAGCAAACTGAATTCAAAAATATATCAAAAATATCATCCATTATAATCAAGTAGGATTTATTTCAGGGATGCAAGGATGGTTCAACATTCGAAAATCCATCAACATCATCCACCACATAAACAAAAAGAAGGACAAAACCACATGATCATCTCCATAGATGCTGAAAAAGCATTTGACAAAATTCAACATCCATTCATGATGAAAACTCTCAACAAAATGGGTATAGAACGCAAGTACCCCAACAAAATAAAGGCCATATATGAGAAACCCACAACCAACATTATACTTAACAGCGAGAGGCTGAAAGCTTTTCCTTTAAGATTGGGAATAAGACAAGGATGCCCACTCTCACCACTTCTATTCAACATAGTACTGGAGGTCCTAGCCACAGCAATCAGACAACACAAAGAAATAAAAGGCATCCAGATTGACAAGGAAGAGATTAAACTGTCACTGTTTGCAGATGACATGATACTGTACATAAAAAAACCCTAAAGAATCTACTCCAAAACTACAAGATATAATATCTGAATTCAGCAAAGTTGCAGGATACAAAATTAATATACAGAAATATGTGGCATTCCTTTATACTAACAATGAACTAGCAGAAAGAGAAATCAGAAAAACAATTCCATTCAGAGTTGCATCAAAAAGAATAAAATATCTAGGAATAAACCTAACCAAGGAAGTGAAAGACCCATACTCTGAAAACAAGACACTAATAAGAGAAATTTTAAAAGATACCAATAAATGGAAACACATCCCATGCTCATGGATTGGAAGAATTAATATTCTCAAATGGCCATCCTGCCTGAAGCAATCTACAGATTCAATGCAATTCTAATCAAAAAACCAACATTTTTCAACGAACTAGAGAAAATAGTTCTAAAATTCATATGGAACCACAAAAGACCCTGAATAGCCAAAGCAATCCAGAGAAGGAAGAATAAAGTTGGGGGGATTATGCTCCCCAACTTCAAGATCTTCTACAAAGCCATAGTACTCAAGACAATTTAGTACTGGCACAAGAACAGGCCCATAGACCAATGGAACAGACTGGAGAGTCCAGATATAAACCCAACCATATATGGCCAATTAATATACGATAAAGGAGCCATGGATATACAATGGGGTATTGAAAGCTTCTTCAACAACTGGTGTTGGCAAAACTGGACAGCTACATGCAAGAGAATAAAAATGGATTATCTTTTAACCCCATACACAAAAGTATACTCAGAATGGATCAAAGACCTGTATGTAAGTCATGAAACCGTAAAACTCTTAGAAGACAACATAGGCAAAAATCTTCTGAATATAATAAGCATGACCAACTTCTTTCCGAATGCATCTCCTTGAGCAAGGCAAACAAAAGCAGAAATGAACACATGGGACTACATCAAACTAAAAAGTTTCTGTACAGCAAAGGACACCATCAACAGAACAAAAAGGTAACAGTATGGGAGAATATATTGTAAATGACATATCTGACAAAGGGTTAACATCCAAAATATATAAAGAACTCACACATCTCAACACCCAAAAAACAAATAACCAGATTAAAAAATGGGCAGAGGATATGAAGAGACAATTCTCCAAAGAAGAAATTCAGATGGCTGACAGACACCTGAAAAGATGCTCCACTTCACTAATCATCAGGGAAATGCAAATTAAAACCACAATGATATCACCTCATACCACTAAGGATGGCCAGCATCGAAAAGAGTAAGAACAACAAATGCTGGTGAGGATGTGGGGAAAGGGCAACCATCCTACACTGTTGGTGGCAATGTAAGCTCATTCAACCATTGTGGAAAACAATATGGAAGTTCCTCAAAAAACTAAAAATGGAAATATCATTTGACCCAGGAATCCAACTCCTTGGAATTTACCCAAAGAATACAACTTCTCAGATTCAAAAAGATATATGCACCCCTATGTTTATCGCAGCATTATTTACAATAGCCAAGATATGGAAGCAACCTAAGTGTCTGTCAGTAGATGAATGGATAAGGAAGATGTGGTACATATACACAATGGAATAATATTCAGCCATAAGAAAGAAACAAATCTTACCATTTGAAATAACATGGATAGAGCTGGAGGATATGCTCAGTGAAATAAGCCAGGAGGAGAAAGACAAGTGCCAAATGATTTCCCTCATTTGCGGAGTATAACAACAAAGCAGAACTGAAGGAACAAAATAGCAGCGTACTCAGACTCCAAGAAGGGAGTGGTGGTTGTTAAGGGGGAGAGGTGTGGGAGGGCGCATCGGGAGGGAGGGAGAAGGGGATTGAGGGGTATTATGTTTGGTACACATGGCGTGGGGGGTCACGGAGAAAACAGTGTAGCACAGAGAAGTGAATCTGTGGCATTTTACTACACTGATGGGCAGTGACTGCATTGTGGTGTGGGTGGGGACTTGATATGGTTGAATGTAGTAACCACATTGTTTTTCATGTGAAGCCTTCATAAGAGTGTGTGTCAATAATACCTTAATAAAAAATTTTTTAAATCTATCTGTATAGACACTCAGGACAAGGGGAGTCTATGTTTAAAGTCTTAGAGTCCAAGTTGAACAGATATGGATCTCTGCTTTCCACAAACAGCTGGACTCTCAGTCTCTCCAAGTATTCTGTCTGTCTTAGCTTTCCAACCCCCTAATCATGAGAGTACAATGAAAGCACCATGAAATGTAAGTTTGTGCTCCCAGAGCAGATCTCCACAGTTAGGTATTCAACAATCCCAGGCTTCCACTCCCTCCCCGCTCTGTTTCTCTTCCTCCCACTGGTGAGCTGGGATGAGGGAAGGGCTTAGGTCCTGCAGGGTCATGGCTTTGGTACGTTACCCTGTTTTGTGAGGTTTATTCTTTTCTCCAGGTGTGCAGTTTGGTGCAGTCCTCTTTCCTGTTGCTCTTTCAGGATTAGTTGTATTAAGTATATTTTCATATTATGTGCAGTTTTAGGGGGAAGCCTCTGTCTCACCTCTCACACCACCATCTTTAATCCTCCCCCACTGGTGGTTCTGATGGGAATGTTGCCAGGAGCACACTGGGCCCTGTTTTCACCCCTGTATAAACTGAAGTCTGGCCCATCTCTGTCTACTGCTCCAGGAGCAGCAATACCCTGCAGATAGATTTTGGTAACAAACAAATTCAATCTCCCTTGAATCATTTCCAGCTCTATTCCTAATTTTTAAATGACAAGAAAGGCACCATACTGCCTAATGTCTCTAAAAGTAATTTTTCAAGCTTCTCCTTTATTATGATAATAATATTTATTAAGCACATTGTATGTGCCAGGCTCTCTGCTGAGTGTTTTAAAGAGTCATCCCATTTTAACCTTCACAAAAATCTTGTGAATGTTATTATTATACCCATTTTATAGATGAGCTGAAGCATAGAAATGATTTACTGAAGAGCTGAGACTTACATTGTTCAAGGTCCTAAGTTGTGAGGTTTCTAGGACCAAGATTCAAAAGCAGATCTCTCAGAGCTCAACATCTGTCCCCCAACCTGCCTATAAATCTAACATTTACCATATTCTATATACTCTGCCAGGCACCTTGGACAAGAGAGACAGCTAAGGCATAGGGATTGACCTCAAGAAGGGTGTGATTTATTGGAGAAACCAAATCTTTGTATACAAATGACAGGTTATGAGAGGATTACCTATGTACTTGCAGGCAGGAGACAGGCCAGATGGGAGAGCTTGTTAGGGGCCATGAGGGAAGTGCTGTGTCTGCTCTGAGAGGGTTTACACAGGAGGGAGACACATGTATGTGTGCCTGAAGATGCCTGGGTAGTTACCACTTGGGAGGAGGGCCTTTCTGGCAAAGGAAAGAAACTACCAGTGCGGAGGCACAGAAGCATTAAATGGAATGAAGGGTGGAGGGGCTGTTCCCCACTTGTCCCATCTGTCTGTCATATAAAGAGTGTTGGTTGGAATGATGGTAGGTGAGACTGCAGAGGGATTTTATGCCATACTCAGAATATTCTCAGAGACGATGGCTTAACCTGGACCAATGTTAACATGCTTGAAAGGTCAGAGGCTGTGGCAAAAAGCCTGGTGCTGAGGGAAGAATCTGGCTCTGCCCGAATCAATTGTGCACTGCAGGTCTGAGTAATGAGCCCTGAACACGCTACGCCCTGCTCCTCTGGGATCAGAAATGAGGAAAGAGGGACACTCCTAATAGTGCAGTGGAGCTACTGGAGATTGTAAAGCAAATCAGCAGGCATGGTCAGTCTAACCTCAGTGTCTCTGATTCCAAATTCTATGCTCTTTCTACTCCAGCAAATTCCTCGTGCATCTTCTTCTGCCATGACATAAGTCCCCCTCCATGTAGGTGTTCTCACTGGTAGTCACATCTTGAAATAACCCTTGACTTCCTGAGCCTCATTCTCTAATCCATCAGTCCTCATGTATGGGTGCTTGATAATCTGCTGAGAGGGGAAGATAAGTAGAAATGAGCAGCTTTGTAACACAAAAGGACATTTCTTCCTCAGGGAACCTTTTAGCTACAAATGCCTACATTTCTCCACATGAACACCACACACTCATATGTACACACACATTTTATTTGTAGCTCAAAGGACATTCACATTTGAAATATTTGCACTTGATTTTCATTCTGCTTAAAACATCCCTTTACTTCCTTTAGTTCATCAAAAATGTATCACCATCTCAGAGGTCTTCCCAATCACTCTTCTCAAACTTTTGACCCTCACCACAGCACTCTCTCTTTCCCTGCTTTCTTCTTCTCCAGGACACTTACCTTCTAGATTGGCATGTAATTGACTTAATTATTTCATTTGCTGCCTGTCCCACTAACTAGGATATGCTTATAATAAGGATGTGTTTTGTTTGTTTTTTGCACTGCTGGATGCATGTGCTTATAACAGACTCTGGCTCAGAGTAGGCACACGTGACATTTACTGAGTGGGTGAATACACAAACTGCCCTAATTCTCAAGGAGCATATCAATCAAATGCACAGTCTGGTCTGCTCTGATGATGGCACTTAAGCCTCAAAGGAATTGGTCATTATCCCACATTAGTTACTGTAACTAGAAATCTCTGACCGTTCTGTGCTACTTGCAGGCACATGCAAGAAAATCCAAGGGCAAGCATAGTCACAGAATACACAGTCTGACCACTAAAATATACAAATTATACTTCAAAATACAGTATATTAATGAGGGAGGTAGTTTCCATTTGAGTAGTGAATTGCTTCATGTGGAAGAGCTGTTAAGTACCATAACTTCAGAATCAAAGGTAGCCCTGACTGGAAGTTAGACAAACTAGAGACAGCACTGGGTCTTCAGGCTAATGACATGGACTCAAGTTCCCTCTCACTGCTTCTCAGCTGTCAGAAGACCTTATACAAATGACTTAGTTATGTTAAGCCTCGACTCCCTTACTTCTTAGAGCTATTTTAATGATCAGGAATATAATGTTTGTAAACTAATCAGTGGAGGGCTTGACACATGGAAAAGTTCAACATATCAGTGACCCTCTAACTCTGAGAGCCTAAGCATCACCTGACATGGCTAAAGCTGCAGCTTCCTGGGCCTCATCCTGTAGAGACCAAATTCAGCACGTCAGAGTTGCAAGGCGCTCTCCTAGAATGCCACACTTATCACAATGACAGCAGTCCTACTTTACAGCATGTGAAGATGAACTAGTGTGTGTATATCCAAAGGTATTTTGCATGTACTTACACAATACTTGTGGGAAGCAATATGGACTATTGAGCATGAGATTGTGGGGTCAGAGAGACCTGAACTGAATTCCAATTCCAGCCCTTCCTGACTTGCTCATCCTGGAAAATTTATTTAATCCTCCTGAGAATCAATTTCCTCATCTGTAATATGTTTCTCATCTGAAATAATGAAATAATCTTATAGGATTGTGGGTACATTTATTGGAGACAATGTATTTTTAAGGAGATTGGAAGTATAGTTGACATCCAATAGATATTACATTTTGAACATTTAATATTATTTTAGTTATTAATGACATTTAATTGTAGGGTGGATGGTAGAGACATTATTATGATGGCAAAGAGTGAGGATGATAAAATTAGTGGCCACAAGGGCCCCTTTTTACCAGGACTGCTTCCCTCTGCTAGTCAAGCATGCTCTTCTTTGGTGCAGAGCTCTCCTGATGAGTTTGAATGGTCCATTATGGTGCCTTAGCCCACCTTCCACTGACTTTCTTTATTTCTGTGTCTCATGCACCATTAATTTAAAAATAATTATGAACTCTTTTGGATTACTGAAACCTAAGGAACCTATACTGTGTGGATCTTGAAAATGTTCAAATCCACAGAACAAACAGAATAGTGTACACATTTTCGTTGTGTTTCCCTTGAGGCTTAAACATGGACTACAGGTCACTGGTAAAAGCATTTCCATAAGAAAGGAATTCTCTTCTGGCCAGTCTTACCAGGGACTGTGGCAGCCCAAGAGCATTGATAATCTGTTATCTAACATTCTTTATAAATGTATCTTACTTCTTGTTGGGACAAAAATAAATTTTAAAAAAATTAAACTTTTCATGATTTATTTTCATCCTGAGTACAGCCTTTGCTCATTAGGCGGCCTCCTTCTAGGGCCCTTGAGATAGTCACAAAAGCTTATTACATTAGTAAATGATTCTCAGTGGCTATTTTTCTTTCACTTTTGTGTCAATTGTATGATTTCATGTTCCATTCCTTCATCAAATATAAATCATGTTTCTCACCACAAATTGGAAAAACTGTCTTCCTGTTTACTCTCAGCAGTTTCAGAAACTTCCCTGGATCATGGTGGGGCATGAAAATGAGGCTTTATAGTGCCTGTCATATAACAGAATGTGAACTGCTTTTGAGTCATGGTGAGAATAAAACTAAATTTCTGTGCCACCAGTAATACCTGTATTATCCAATTTACCAAAATCTGTAGCAAGACCTCCTTCCAACATTCTAATATTCAAATCTGTGAGTTTCAGAATCTTTTATAAAACGTAATAGAGTCCATTGAAAAGAAAAACATAGGCCCCAAATGGAGTGACTTAAATTAAGGCTCCACATCAGCAAAACCAGACTTCATACATCACCTAATTGCTGTTTCAGCCGCCAGGAATGACATTTAATTGTAGGGTGAGTGGTAGAGTGGTGACTCTGATTGGTCAGCATGGAATTACGTGTCAGCACGAGTAAAATAATCGGCCTGATAATTCCTGCCACCCCCGTTAGGAAGGCTGATGTATTCTTTGTAATCATTTCCTTTTTTCCACCCCCTTTCCACCTTTAAAATCCTTTTCTTTCCTACATCCTACTGAAATTCCTTTTTACTTGTTAGATGGGTTGCTGCCCCCTTCATGAATCATTTCATACAGCCAATTTGATATGTTATATTTCTCGGTTGAATTTTTGTTGTTTAACACTCCCAAGGGTTTAAACCTATGGAATTCCTCCTGGTTTTGTAGTTTGGGGGCATGGAAAACAAGGTAATTAAAAAGAACTAAGCACTGACAAAATCAGGTCAATCTTATTTAATAAGACTCAGAAAGGTTGTGTTTACAGACAGTGACTCCCTTGTGATAGACGTATGCGATCATAATTTTCCTTCACAATTTGTTCTGGATTATGCTGAATTTAAATATATATGTATAACTGATATGTGTCCACATGTGTAGATTTGAATACTGATAGACATGTAGGTACTGATATTTCTGTAAAGTGCTAGGAATTCTTCCATTTATCCCTCAGGATTGACTGCCATGCTTGGCCTTCCTGTGCTCTGCTCCAGGAGACCAATCTGTATGAATTGTATCAATGAATTTAGCTAATTGGTAAAGGAACCAAAAGCAGAGACAAAAGACAGGAGTCAAAATATTTATTCCAGACTCTTAAGTCTGCACAGCCCGTGAAGACCACATCAATTCCTACACCATCCCACAGCTTTTCTCTGCTTTCCCTCACCACAAAATGGTTCTGATAATGGCCTTTTTCCTTTTCTCTTTAGGCCTAGATGGAGTAAGATGCTATGCCAAAGGACTGGTCTACCCTTTGTGGCTTTTCCATTATTGGTTCACAGCTTTGTAAAAATTCCTGTATTAAGTTCTCCACAAGTTGCTCGATTTGAGTGGGCATCTGTTTCCTAACAGGACTCTGCTTGATACAGTGATTAATATTAGGAGTAGCTCTAGAATCAAAACTTTAAACTTGGCCTCTGGGATTAGTTTGCTCACATATTTAAAGAATGTTCAGATACATCCCTTGCTTGGGAAAGGGAAACTGGTAAGCCATGGCATGTAGTGGCATTCTGGTAATTTAAATTGTCACCAGTAATGTCATAGCATGAATTGCAGCCAGAGAGCAAAGCAGTGAAAGATCAATTGTTTGTAGCACTGATCACAACCACTGTAAGGGAACATGAGTTGATGCTACTGTATCAAGCTGACTATTTTTAAGAAACAGAAGAGCCAAGAAATTCTTCTTTTGTGCCTCCCACCTGTCTAAGATAATTTAGCTAAAGGATCTGTTCCAGGGAGGAGCTGTCACCATAGATAACTACACTATAATGATAGGGGTACTGTGAGGGGCATGACACCTGGTGGGGATCTAATCTGGGAGACTGCAGCTTTATTAGAGTCACGTCGAACTGGACATTCCCAAAAGTCTTAGATTGATGTGTTGCTTCACCTTGGTGTCTGCTTCTTTTATTAGTATATGAAATAACCTACAAGAACTTAATCCCCCTACCCATAATCTACATTCAGTATATTTGGAAGTCTATGTGCACAGGGTAGAATGCTTTCCCAAAGGAGCAGCCTGAATGCTCTGATCAGTTGGAATCTGGATGCATCCTCACCATTTGGGAGTTCTCACACATTGATCTGAGAGTGGTCATTCCACTGGGCAGGGCGATTCATCGCAATCACTAGAGAGATACTGGTCAGTGCTAAATGAAATCAAGAAATATTTTGGAACCCGGAGGATTTAGCGGTATAGCTCTGAAAATTCCCTTAGCCTTCTCTTTCAATGTACTACAACCACATAAACACTAGATGATCCGAGACTCAGATGTAACAATAAACAATTTGGACAGCTTACCAGGTAACTCACTCAACTGTGGTGCTGTGAAAGACTGAACAGACCAGAGTCTTGCAAGGAGGTGGGTAGAGAGTGGTTTGTAGTTGTGTTTATCCAGTGGGAAGTCATAGTAGTATTTAGCTTTGTAAGTTTCGACTATACAGAACTTTGTTACTACCCCACCCTGCCCAGGCTTTTTTTTAAGTAGGCACAAAGCTAAATGTGAATATAAGAGCCATTAAATTTGGAGAATATCATGAGCACTGCTACCCAGAAATGCCCACTGCTCATCACCTCTGCTGTGGAAGACCACCAGGAGTTCATTTTTTTTTAATTAAACATGTAGGTCCAAGAGATTTGTTGCATCAAGTATCACACCCACGACCACATGTACTTTTAAAAGTGTTTATTAGAATTAATTTGTCTAAAAGATAGAACTTAGAAACAACTTCCTTTTAAGACTTCAAATTTCAGTTGTGATATGAGTAGTAAGATTCCCTCAGGAGTTTAAACTGCAATTTCAAATTAATATGGAAAATTCTTTTGAATCCTTCCCAACCATAAACTGCAGGTGATTTATTTTCAACAATGAGTAGAACTTTCTGACAAACTTATACTTAAGCATTCAAACCTTTCTAAACATGTTTAATTATAATTTATTATGTCTTCCTAAGATTATTATTAGCTTTGCTTTATCTTCTTACCAGATTAGTTAATGTTATTTAGACTTGATTCTGGAGTTGAGATAGCTTTTCCATACACAAAATATTAGGATTCTACGCTTAGGACAAGGAAAGTTAAAGTATCTGGTGGATACTGTTAATTATTTGGTGAATGAGATTTGGTTGTTTCTCTTAAAAGGATCCAAATAGGAATTATTGACTGCTAGGCTGAACACAGCCTTGGTAATTAAATATCACAGTTTATGATAGTAGGATGTTTAAAGCATAGGTTCATTATACCAAATTTAATTTTAGTAACAGATGTTTCCCTCTGAAATAATGTATTTTCTAGTTTCCCTAACCACATTAAGTAATTTATTTTCTGCCACTAAGGTACACCAATTAGATCTGTTAACATTACTTAATAAAAATATTTTATAGAAAAAATATTATTAGTTGGAAATACAGGGATATAGAAAATGATAGTCTGCCCTGGCATAAATGGCTTTTTGCTCTAGAACATTGTCTACATCAAGCATCTTGGAATTAATCTGTTGTGCCTGTGTCTGCTAGGTTTCCATGTTACCCCTAGTTCTGAGTGTGCACTTGGGATTTTCTTTTCAGTTTAATGTGAACCACTGCCAGTGCTTTTCAGGCTTTCCTGCTTTGCCTGGAGCTCCTACATTTTGTTCTTTGTTTTTTTGTTTTGTTTTGTTTTGTTTTTCTTTTATTCTTTATTTTGGAGCTTCTACGTTCTGGGGGACTATTTCCTTCAATTTCATTTTCTTCCTTTTTTTTGATTAATGTTTATACTGATAGAAACTTGGACATATTCATATTTTATCAACATAAATAATGTTAACGTTGCCTCACATTTTGAAATCAAAATTAAATGCAACTCATTACCTTTTTTCACTACCTGTATATATTCGCTATATAGATTTTTCTCTTTCAAGCAATGTGAACTCATAGATTTTTCATTCTCAAATTGTTTAATCTTACTGTAGTAATTACTTTTTATCACAATAATGAAATTTTGATGCTCAGAATCTCACAGCTCCAGTATAGAATTACACATAGGTTCACCCCTATAAAATGAAACAATGTGGAAGTTAACAGTGATTCACAGAATTGTATCTATGAGAACTTCTCTGGTTTTTCCTTAATTGAGAACATACGTAAGAGATAGAGATTGGACATCATGCTTACTGAGTCTAATTTTACTGAGTTATTTCATGGGTGCTTCTGGATCTTTGTGTTAATGTTTCAAAAATATACAAAAATTCGTAAGCGATTCTGTTAAGGGAATAGAAATTTGCTTTCAACTAGTTAATAATCACAGAAAAATAATTAAAATTTAATTCATAATATTTGTTCCCTTTTCTAGGAAATAACTATATAAATACTATTCTTATATATATTAGAAAGCTAACAATATTCTTATGATAAGGAAAGGCTCTGCTGGTTAATGAAGGAAGGGGCAAGATTTCAAGTTCAAGGTTTGTTTTTAATCTATAGTAACATGGCAGAAATTACATCTTCTAAATTGCTCTAATTTTGTCATCTTAGATCTCTTGGATTATACTGCATCAAGAGTGCAAATTCTTTAACAAGTATTGTGAGAACTCTTGATCATGATGGAGAACAATAGCAGCTCTTCTTGAAATATAATAACCTGAACAAAATTGTCTGCATGTCCTTAGAAGGAGAGAATCGTGATTTATTTGAAGAGTTTAGTCAGAGCATCTTTCACATCCTTATTCCTCAGGCTATAGATCATGGGATTCAACATGGGGAACACCACAGTGTAAAATGTGGAAACTATTTTGTCCCTCTCCAAAGAATAGCTGGATCGTGGATGAGTGTAAATGTAGAGAATAGAGCCATAGTACAAGGTGACAGAGGTCAGGTGGGAGGAGCATGTAGAGAAGGCTTTGAGGCGGCCCTGGGTAGAGTGGATCCTCAAGATGGTGGTGATGATGAAGAGGTAGGAGGCGAGTATGAGCACACAGGGGGTAATGACATTGGAGACCAGGGAAAAGAAGAGCAAAGCCTGGAAGCCATCTTTCCTGCCACAGGCCAACTTCACTAATGGAAACAAATCACAGAAAAAGTCATCAATGACATTGTCTCTACAGAAATTCAAGACAAAAATTTTTTTAGCAATGATAGAGCAGTTAATAAAGCCACCAAGGTATGAGACCACTACCAAAAATGCACACAGCTTTATGGACATAGACTGTGAATAAAGCAGTGGCTTAGAGATGGCCACATAGCGGTCATAAGCCATGGCAGCCAGCAGGTAACACTCACTGTACGCCAGCCCACCAGAGAAGAATAACTGAGCTATACAGCCATCAAAGGAGATGCTTTTGTCCTCAGAGATGCAGGTCACTAGGATCTTAGGCGTGTAGACAGAGCAATACCAGAGATCCAGAAAAGACAGATTCCCAATGAAAAAATACATGGGCGTGTGCAGCCGGGAGTCACTGCAGATCAACACCATGAGGGTGATATTTCCTACCACGGTCACAGAGTACACGCCCAGGAATACCACAAAGAGGACCCGCTGCATCACGGGGTCTGTGGTGAAGCCCAGCAGGATGAACTCTGTCACTGTGTGGTTGCTCCTCTCCATGGCTCTAAGGAATGTTACCTGGGAGGAGAGAAAAGGAGAGTTCAGTTTGAATCACTGTGCTGAAGAAATAGAACGTTTGCTCAATAAATAACACTGTACCACTAGTAAACGTTGAAGCCTAGGATCCAACAATCTAAGTGCTCATTTTAGAAAGAGTTGTCATTTTGCAGCAATCCATTTAGACCTTAGTTATATATTGTTAAAAGATACTGAGGCACATGAAAGTTTCCAAGAGTTTATCTGAGCAAACATCAATTCAAATCATGCAGAACTAAAATGAGCTGGCTAGAACTTGTAAACAGACAGGATCTACAGCAGAAGTGTGCATACAGGCATGGGAGCAATGAGAAGTGATTATTGATTATCAGTAGCTCAAATGGTTGCCTTGTTTGGGAAAGCCTAGTTGGCTGTTTGAGTAGTAGTTCTTAGCTTTCATTTTCTGGGATTCATTCCCTCTGGCTAGGTTTGGTTTAGCTTTCATAGGTACCAAAGTATGAAATCCAGGTCTAATAGTCTCCTTGTTAATGACTTTAACAGTATTGAATTACAAATTTCAGGTTGGTTATTTATTTTGTTTTTTAGGAATGATTGGTCATGTAAAGGAAGCATATGTTTACAATTTCTATCTCTTTGCTTTTTTGTGTACTTCTTAATGTCCATTTGTTTTTTTTGCTAAGTGTGTTCTTCTCAGCTTAAATTGTTATTTGTCTGTAGCTGCAGTACTGAAATCTACCTATTTTAATATATTTTTAAAAGATCAAGTATTCTCCTTCAGTTCTTCAACATATTGGTACACCCTACAGACAGTATAAATTCATACCTCGTAACAATATCTATACACATAAAAAAATACTCAGGAGAGTAAACAAAAAGACTTGATATACTTGATATAGACAAGTTTTAGGAAAAAATATATACAAAAGGATGGAATACAGTAATGGGAATATAAAGTTCACAAGATAATTGTTAAAAAAGAAACAGCTAGCCTAAAATGGAGACACTGAGCCCACCACCAACCAAGACTACAAACAGAGTCTGAATTACAGTTTCAACCTGTCCCAGGAAGATGACCTTTTGGTAGTCAATTGGAAATTTCCCAATAGGCACTAGTGAGGGAATCTGCATGATAAACATCCTCTGTTCCCTCCCCCTAAAGGAAGATGTCCTGGCTTCCGCCAATGCTTTCTTTTCTTTAGTTCATAGCTTCTTTGTCCTCCTCTCTTGTCTACACACACCTTCCATTCTGTACAGCATCTCTGGGTATCTACCTACTTGCTTGTTAGATACTGCCTGTTCATGGAAATCTTAACAAAGCCAAGTAGAACCTGGATGAATTTTGTTTTTTATCACTGTGCTCTTTCCCATTTGCTTTTGCTGGAAAACATGGATCAGTTCAATGTTTATGTCATCTTAGTGTATTGGTTATTATGAGATATTGCGGGCTGTTTATTTTCAGTGAATCACTTCACACTGTCAGGGCCAAAAGCAGGCTGTCCCTATATGTCGTGTGTGACATGCAGTATTTTGAGTTGAAAACCATTAAGAGCCAAAAGACCCAGGAAGATGTTTTGACCTCCCCAGACAATACGGTATAAAAAGAATTTAGAAGGAGGAACCACTTCAGTAGGTGGACTGTCACCATAGATGGCTCTGTTATACTGCAACCCACGGGCAATAGACAGGGAGGGATGCCACAAAGCCTGTTTATTAAAATTTCTCTCTGTGCCCTATTGTTTCTGTTTGACCCAACATGTGTTTTGTTTACCAAAAATTTATTGTTTTCATAGTCCTGAGAATGACACCCATTTTCCTTTGAGGTCTCAGGCCTTTCCTCCTTCTCCTTAGTTAGAATGACTTATAAGTCTCATTCTCTCTCCCTGTCGCTGAAATTTGTCTATGGATTCCCCATATGTTCATAATTAACTTTGTTTTTTTTCCTGTAATCAGTCTCATGTCAATTTGATACTTAAACTAGCAGAAGAATCTTGCAGGGTAGTGGTTATTTTCCCTCCCTAACAACATAAACAGAGAACAAAATTGTTGATAACAGAGATCCATGAGACCTACTGAGAGCAGGGACATGGGACAAAGGTTATGACATTATAAAATCTACTTACCTGAGAAAAAGGCCCAGCTTCTTCTTAAACTTAGTCTGTATGCTGTTCTTTCTCTTCTTCCAACCCCTAAATCAATTAAGTAACTTTGTACAAAGGGAAAGAGACAGACCTCCAGAGTGTAAATGAATCTACATGGGTAAAGAAGGCAGAGATCCATATCAACACAGTCACCTAAATAACCCTATTCCTAGGACAAAACAAAACTTCAAAGGAGATGTTAATTACTTGTGTACCTCATGCCTTATGCCAAAGGACCTATAAAACCCCAAACCTAAGCCATTAAGCGTGCCATGTCTCTGCGGTTGCACAAACTCCCATCTGAGTTTGTATAATTTACCAAATAATTATCATGCTGCATAAGCCTACTACACTTTGTACTCTTTTACATAATAAAGACAAGAACTTGCCAACCTCCTCCTCAGGTGGTAAATGTGTCTGTCACTGTGCTATTAAATTCAGTTTTCTAGTCTTAACACAATCCTCTTCTCTCTCCCCATTTTATTTCAGACCAGTAGGGATGCAGACAGAATCTCACTTATCCAGTGCACCATGGCTCCCCCAAATTCTGGGGTGGGAGGGGTGTAATGCCCACACCCTGCATTTCAAGAAGACACTGGATGTCAGGTGTCCCTGGCTATATGAGTTGGCAAAGGATTTGCCCAATGCTGCCAGGATTTCAATGATCTTCCCTTTGCTTCTTCCTCTGTTCCTCCTTCTTCTGCAATACATGTATTGCTACTGACATTACGTTCTTCCCTTGGTTTAATGAATTCCTTTCTGATTGGCACATTTTGACTTGATCACAAATTTTTTCCCAATCTGAGTCAAGAGCCTTCCCTCATCCTGGATGAGGATTCACCTAGAGTGCAGGGAGAGACTTCCTCAGATGTGGCTGCCTGGCAATACTACGAGGGGCTTCGTGTCAGAAAAAGTTGAAAAAATCCTGACCTCAATCTTGAATTCAGTGTCTTCTGGTCTGATTATTCTGATTTTCATAATTATGCCAAAATTTGATTATTTTTAAAAATAATGCCTGAAAATTTTAAATACTATATTCTGTGTCAAACAAGGTGCTTAGTTTACAGGCACCATGTTATACCTTCCCGCAACATCCATCATAGGTATTTTTAAGATTCAAAGCAATAATTTTGACCAAACTGAGTTTTAACAAGTAACTACTGATTATATAATTTGAATGTAGTACTATCATACTCCAGTGAACCTGTGCTTAAGCATTATATTATCTCCTTTCGTTTTTGGTATTAACAATTGCTTGTGGGCTCCATGGGGCCACCTTCACTAAAACCAATGGAATAATGCTGAGAAATCCAGGTGGTGTTACCAGGTAAGTACCTTGTACAAAGGGCCACATACATGCTTCTGAGTAGCACCTAAATCATCTTCTCGCAGAGTCTTGGGTTTCTTGGTCTTACAACCAACCCTGATGATGAGAAGAAACATTGCTCACCTTTCCCAGGATGAGGACACTGACCTGAAACTCACAGTCCCTCGAAGCAAAGGGCCACACCTTGACTGCAGACAACTTATACCTGCTCAGGCTCCCCAGGCTGTTTGATGACTTGGGCACCACAGGGGTTCATAGCTTTGAAAGTGTCTAAAAAGGCAATTAACCAAAAATTGTGTTAACTTTATTTAGGGAATCTTGTTCAATGTAAAAGAGGTGGACTTCAAAAGTAATAAAAACAACTACTATATTTTGAAAAAGTACTTCTTACAAAACAACTTTCCAAGGAACTTTATTTAATTGCCAAACCGCTCTATGGAATATATACTGCAGTTCTAATTATAGAAAAGAAAACAAACCCAGAGCACATAATTTGCCCAAGGTAAAGTCAGATGTAAATGCAGTCAGGAATTAAACTCAAAGCACTCTGATTGTAAAATTCATTGTCTTTCCCCTACACCAAGTGTACTTCAGAGAGACACAATCCTTGTGTATCTGTTTTACTTTGATTTAAATTGTACACTCCCCTTGACTTTAGCATCTGTGAAGGTAGATTTTGTCACAAACATATTTCATCTCCCTTTAATCATTTTCAGCACATTTCCCAATTTTTAAATGACAAGAAAGACATCATATTGGCTAATGTCCCTAAAAGAAATTCTTCAAGCTTCTCCTTTATTGTGATAATAATATTTACTAAGCACTTAGTGTGTGCAAACTTTCTGAGTGCTTTAAAGAGTCATTCCAATTTAACCTTTGCAAAATTTTGTGAATGGGATTATACCCATTTTACAGATAAGCTGAATCATATAAATGATTTACAAATGAGCTGAGACTTGTATTGCTCAAGGTCCTAAATTGTGAGACCTGTAGGGCCAAGATTCAAAATCAGATCTGTAAGTGCTCATCATCTGTCCCCCAGCCTGCATATTGATCTAACACTTACTATGTTCTAGATATTCTTGCCAGGCACCTTGGACAAGAGAGATAACTAAGGCATGGGGACTGACCTCAGGAAGGGTGTGGTTTTTGGGGAGAAACCATATCTTTGTAAACAATGTAATAGTTTATGATAGGATTACCTATGTACTTGCTGGCGGGAGGCAGGCCAGAGGGGAGAGCTTGTTAGGGGCCATGAGGGAAGCATTGTGTCTGCTCTGAGAGATTTTACACAGGACAGAGAAACATGTACATGTGCCTGAAGATGCCTAGATAGTTACCACATGGGAGGAGGGCCTTTCTGGCTAAGGAAAAGAAACTACAAGTGTGGAGGCATAGA
>JAVSCE010013448.1:0-45161 GCA_032199065.1 Smutsia gigantea
TTTATTTCTTTGTGTTGTCTCATTGCCGTGGCTAGGACCTCCAGAACTATGTTGAATAAAAGTGGGGAGAGTGGGCATCCCTGTCCTGTTCCCGATCTTAAAGGAAAAGCTTTCAGCTTCTCGCTGTTCAGTATAATGTTGGCTGTGGGTTTGTCATATATGGCCTTTATTATGTTGAGGTACTTGCCCTCTCTACCCATTTTGTTGAGAGTTTTCATCATGAATGGATGTTGAATTTTGTCGAATGCTTTTTCAACATCTATGGAGATGATCATGTGGTTTTTGTCCTTCTTTTTGTTGATGGATTTTCGAATGTTGTACCATTCTTGCATCCCTGGGATGAATCCCACTTGATCATGATGGATGATCTTTTTGATGTATTTTTGAATTTGGTTTGCTAATATTTTGTCGAGTATTTTTGCATCTATGTTCATTGGGGATATTGGTCTGTAATTTTCTTTTTTTGTGGTGTCTTTGCCTGGTTTTGGTATTAGAGTGATGTTGGCCTCGTAGAATGAGTTTGGGAGTATTCCCTCCTCTTCACTTTTTGGAAAACTTTAATGAGGATGGGTATGAAGTCTTCACTAAATGTTTGATAAAATTAATCAGTGTATAGGTACTCATTTAAGTGGAATCACATAATATCTGTCCTTTTGTGACTGGCTTATTTCACTTAGCATAATTCTTCAAGGTTCACCCATGCTGTAGCATGTGTCAGATTTTCTTCTTTTTTAAGGCTGAATAGTATTCTATTACATGTATATACCACATTTGTTTATCCATGGGCACTTGGGTTGCCTTTTAGCTATTGTGACTAATGCTGCTAGGAACATAGGTGTACAAATAGAAAATTTTCATTTTGATGAATTCTAATTTATTGATTTTTTTTCTTCTATAGTTCATACTTTTTGTGATGTACTTAAGGATTATTTTGCCAAATTCAAGATCACCAAGATTCAATGTAAGATCACTAAATTCATGATCACTAAGATTCAATTTATGATTGTTTTTTCTAGAAGTTATGTTTACATCTGTGATCTATCTTGAATTAATATTTGGATAACAGTGTAAGATTGGAGGTTCAATTTTTTTTGCATACAGATATCCAGTTGTTCTGTATCGTTTGTTGAAAAGATTATCCTTTCCTCATTATTTACTTTTGCTGAAATATAACTGACTATACGTATGTTGGATTATTTCTTGATTCTCTGTTCTGTTCCACTAATCTATATATCTATGTTTATGCCAGTACTACAGTCTTCATTACTGTAGCTTTATAGTAAATCTTGAAATCAGGTAATATAAGTGCTCTAACTTTGTTCTTGTTTTCCAAAACTGTTTTGTTATTCTAGGTCGTTTGGATATCTAAATACATTTTAAAAATCAGCCTGTCAATTTCTTTAAAAAAAAAGCCAATTGGGATTTTGATTAGAATTATATTTAATGAACAATCAATTTTGGGAGAAATGATAATAATATTGAGCCATCTAATCCATGAACACTGTATATCTCTCCATTTACTTAAATGCTTTTTATTTTCTTCAGTTAATGTTTGAGAAATTTTGAGAATCCTAGAAATTATTACTGACATCAAGTCAACTGGTCCACCTCACCAATTCCTTTTCCCTTTGGTCTTCTGGCAGCTCATTACTCCAGCAACAATCTCATAATTCTTTTTAGGCACATATAATCAGTATAGCATGGCCAAAATTGAAAGAAACTACCAATAAAACAGAAACTTAAAGGAGGTTGAAAACATTAAGGTCTCAGGTGTTGCCTCCAACATTCACTTATACTGACAGATTAAAATCCGCATCAGAAAGGGCTGAGATGTGTCAGAAAGCTCAAAAGCCAGGACCAATTGGGCCAACCCCACATGATTTCATGAGGCTGAAAAATCTCATATATCAGTACAATCAACATGTAAGTATCTTTTAAAAATAAACAGAGCACTATAACATGTGAGATAATATGGAGTATGAAGAGATTGGCTAGAAAACAGTCCTATTAGGCAGCACTGATAAGAATCCTGATACAATCACCGGAAACTTACTCTTGGACAGGACTGAGCCCGATGCCAGATCAAATCAAACTTTTCTTCCTGGAGGTAAGAAAAGAATAAATTCAAAAATAAGAGAACAAAGAAGGCCACAATCACATTTAAATTCACCAAGACTGAACTCTAGAACTAAAAAACTAAAAAAAAAATCTCAAGTTCCTAAAGAGAAAAAACCAGAAATACACTTTGCTGTTCAATGTCAGAATTACGTGTGAAGAGTGGATACTCCAAATGCCCCAACTCTCCAGGGTACTCTTCTGAGTGTCAGAGACATGAGGTCACGAAGTCTGTCCAAGGAAAAGCTAAGAGGGCCGGCTCAAAGTTTCAGATTAGAGATCTAAAATACGAAAAGCGCAGATCCTTTTGGCTGTTGAACTCATGAAGGGCAAGGGCACAGATGTGTAAAAGATAGAAAAAAAAGAGAGCAATACTCTCACAACAACCAAGCGGACTGGCTTTATTTTTCTGTTTCCTTAACTTTAAACTTATACTTGTAACCTCAGTATATATTGGTGTGCTTCATATAAGCTTAACCTAAGCTAGTTCCTCTTTGCAGAAGAAGAACAATTAAAGAACTGGCTGATAATCCAGTATATCAAGTGCTTTCTTATTGTAGAAGTCAGCAGAAGGACATTAAACCAGAAGCCAGCAGCACCCGTTCCCAGTCACAGAACTCAATGGTCAAGCAGTAGTCAATGACTATTTCCAAGACAGTAATTTCAAGAAAGAAAGAAGAACAAAACAAAACAAGAAAATACCACTTGCTAAGGGGAAATGCCAGAAAAGACTAGGTGGAGGCTCCAAGTCAGCTCAGGTATAGGTCACTTATAGACAAGAAGGGAAGAAAGCTGTGCTAGGGGCCCTGTCTTAAATTCCAACAGCTTGGTTAGAAAACACCAAAAATAAATAAAAGACATTTGGAAAGTGCTCCACAACATGAACTTACACTGTGCTCCCTTGTCACAGACTTGACTCAAAGAGACATTTCTAAACCAGAAAGAGGGAAAACAAGAGCCATAAATATACCATTTGGAGCTTCCAATCTTTGGTGCTCAGGGCATAATAAAAACCCTCAGAGCTATAAATATAAGTTCTCAAGGGGCAATAAACATGGGAAAAGTAAAGGCAACTGCCTGTTAAGGTTAGAGCCCTGACCATGCTGTAACACTTTCATTTTCCCCTCCAAACTACTTACGGGAATAACTGCATAGACTGTATCTTTTGCTGCAAAATACTGCTGCCAAATCTGTACAAAAAAAGAGAGGGTGTCTGTGACATGTGGCTAATCTTTTCAACATGCACCAAGAAATGGTGACAGCTTTCATTGCTCAGAGTAATATGCTACTTGGTAACAGGGAGGAAAACCCAATGTAATGCTTTTATTACTAGAACATGATTATAAAAAAGATTTAATACCATCTACTCTTCTAGATGATTAAACTGTAACTCTTAACAAATTCCTGTCAGATGAATGAATTCTATGACCTTGTTAATTATTTCTCTCAAGATGTGCCTGAATATAATAGACAGGCTCTTTTTTTGTATCTTCTCTCTTCATTCCCCAAAACAAAACCAATTGTAGGCCTTCTCAGAGAACCGGGGTATCAGTCATTTAGAACCCAGGGTTTGGAGTCAGGTGGACCTGGATGCAAATACCAGCTCCAGTCATTTGCTGGCTATATTATTTTGAGAAAATTACTGAAAATCACTAAATAACATCAATATAATCCTCAATAAAATAGGAATAACATCAATCTCACAGAACTGTTGTTAAGCCTAGCTGAAATGTGGGCTTGTGCTTACCACAACAAAGCTGCAATATAAACCAGAGCCAAGGTGCTCTGAGGGCAACAAAGAGGCATTTAGCTCAAGTTAGGGAAGAGGACCGGAGGAGGGGACAATTGAGCTGTATCCTGAAAATGATCAGGAACTAGCCAGGTAAACAGGGAGGCTGGGAAGATAAACAGGTAGGATAGAAGAGACACATTCTAAGCAGAGAATAACAGCATTAGCAAAGGCATAAGTTGCAGAGGCATCACAGCTAAGGCATCTGAGTGAGCTGGTGTGGAAGAATGGGTCACCCTCCTATAGAGTTGCTCACTTTGTCAACATTCCCATTAAAATGGGGGCCCCTAACTGAAGATACTAATCAAAGTGTGACGGAACCAACAGAGAGCACAGAAGGACTATTACCTCCTAGGGCCTGGGCAAATCAGTCTATCAGTGCAGCCTAAAGTTGCTTTGCTTTTTTTTTTTCATGACAAAACAATGTCTTGTTATTTTAAGGACAGCATATCCGGCTTGTTTTTGTTTAACTTATATTAGTAATTTAAGAATCAACACTGAAATTTATGAGACTGATAGATCTTTCCTAACATAGTTGACCTTAGTTACTCAAAATTATTTTAATGAACACATCAAATTATAGGTCTGTATGTCTAAATGATATTTGTCATATGATCAGGCCCCCTGGGCCTGGCTCCTCTCTCCACTAAAGGACATGCTTGGTGTCCTCTATCTACCGGGACTTCTTTTTTTTTTAATAGTTTATTTTGGTATCATTAATCTACAATTACATGTGCAATATTATGGTGATTAAACTACCCCCTTCATCTGGGACTTCTTTCCAAAGGCAGTTTGAGGTCTCCTTGAGACTTTGCATAAGCCTCTATTAACGTAAGTTAGAACCCTGTGCTATTCTTATTTGTTTTTGTGTCTGTCCTCCCACTAGGCTGAAAAGTCTTTGAGAGTAGGGGACTCTCATATATTTCTGTGTCTGGCATAGAACCTGACATTTAATAGGCATTCAATAAATGATACAGCACTAAAAGGAAGCCCATGGCAATTGGCACAACTTCCCAAAAAAGCTCTGAGTCCTAGTTCTACCACTGACTAAATTACTTAATCTCTTTAAGTTATAGTTTCCTCAGTTGTAAATTGGGAATAATAGCACCTACTTGAAAGGTAGTTATGAGAATTTAATGATATAGTGCATTTGAGGCACTAAGTACAGTATTTGACACACAGTGTACTGCTTTTATTATTATTTTGATTCTCTCAATATACCTAAAATATAATTCATGGAACTAGAGGGAATGCCAATAAACTTACAGTCTAATTAGAAAAAAACCCACAGACATGAAAATATAAACAGCAATGCAAATCAAAGTATATGGTATGACTACATAGGCAGGACAGATTATGAGTCCTTTGAACGTGTCCAGGTAGCTTCCTGTAAAGGTCTTATAATAATGGAAGACTCTGAATATCAAGCAAAGGAATATAGGAAGTCATTGAACATTTGTGAGTAGGTTACTAACATAATATTTATTCTTATTCATTTACTTAAAAACTCAAATATAGCACTTACTCTGTGCCAGGCATTGTTCTAAGTGCTCTACAAATATTAACTCATTTAATTCTACAAATAATTCTATGAGGTAAGTACTATTATTATCTTCACTTTGTATATAGAGAAACTAAGGACCAGAAAGGTTCATCAACTTATCAAAGTCACTCAACTAGTAAGTGGCAGAGCTATGACTTAAAACTTTGGCTGTGGTTGTAAAGTTTGTGTTCTTAACTAGTATACTGTGCTTCTCCCTAACGAAAGCAGAATTTAAGAGGACTCAGATATTGAGGATATGATGGGGGAATGGGAGAAATGAGGGAAACCTATTTAGGAAAGTAGTACAGGCATCTTGAAGTAGAGACGATTTTATTTATTGATTTATTTACCCTGACTGTGAGAGACCCAAGGCAGGAGCTTGAGCGGGAGAGCGAGTGGCATTAGAGGTGAATGGGTACTCCCTGATTCTGATCCCCTCAGTGTCCCCCAGCTGCCCCCAACTACCATGGAGATTATTTTAAATAAGATGTGAGCAACAGGAATGAAAAAGAAAGGGGAAATATGAGTTGAGTAGACATAGAGAAGTGAGGCCAGAAGAGACAAGTTTTTTTATGCCACTATTTTTCATGTAATTCATCATTTTTGCTTTCTATGACCACCTTTCATTTTGGCTAGAAAGAGGTGTCAGGAAATGTATGCTTCTTTCTACTTCCAGATTCGGTTCACAGAACACACATTTTCATAAAGTATGCTAACCTATTTTCATTCATTACCTGTTTTATTTCTTCTGCAGTTTTGTCTTTCACCATCTCAATATTAAAGATTGAACTGAGAGTCTGCAAGAGAAAATAAAAGTAAATTAACACCCACAATTAAAAAAATAAAACAGCTTAACTCTCTATCTGTAAGCCTTTGGAAACAACATGACAGTGAAGCAGATCTTCAATAAATAGAGAACAAGTATAAGATAACCTACAAGTTCAGAGAAGTGAGCCCCCAGCCGAGGCAGATTTTCACAATTTTATTCCCAGAGAGTATCTGTAGATACTTCCCAATGCTCCACCCTCACCAATGAGCGTGGCAGCACTTTGCAGCTGGTAAGAGGAGGAAGTCTGGTTATCTTTAATGGAATTGCTATTCTATCAGGGGTGGCTCCTTATTTAAAAATCAAATGAGGATTAGTATGTTTTTATTTTTATTTCGTTTACTACTTCCTATAGGAAAGAAGGTTATCATATTTCCTCTAGCACCCCCACAATCCACACTATGCTAGGGTCTTATCAAGGACACAAAAATTCATAGAAATACTTCTCATCTTCACAGCTGGAAAAATCACAAAATCACTGAACCTCAGTATAGGTCCAAATCTGTAGCCTCTTGTTATAGATGTTCCATGTGACTTCAGATGTGGATATTTAATTAGAAACTTACCTTGTCCTTAGTGAATCCTCTGCTCATAGGTTGTTTCCCCAAGTTTTCTGTCTGAAATACATGAGACAGGAACATTAATCTATACTTTACTCAAAAGAAAAAGACCACCAAACTAGGTGATGTGCCCATTATATCATTTAGCAATTTTGCACCTGAGAATTCACTTCTCTCCACCCTATACAGTACACAATGTTCTAAGAGTTATTGTTTGTGAGATAACTTTTCTTTGGCTGAGCTTCTGAGATACTCAGATGAGAAAGGATTTCTTTATTAGTAACCATTATCTACCAGTACTGAGAGTCCATTCTATACCTGCCACCATGGATATGAGGGACTTCTTCCCAGAATGAGGTCTGTTTGGGTTTCCTGTGCTCTGCCCTCTCATCTGCTTTCACACTGAGCCACAGAGGTGGTGAGAAATGGAATCATATTTTTCAAGGCTGCTTCTTATCTGTGACAGCAGTTCTGAAGGCAGGCATCCTCAGTAGACTGTAGAGTCTTTTCCAGTACTTAATATTCCCTCCATCAAATCAGACTACTCCTTCAAAAAGGATAAGAACAACTGAAAGTGACTATTTGCTCTACTAGCCCACTATCTCTGATAAAGGCCAGTCAGGAAATCCTATTTCAAGTTGTTTCTGATAGTTAAGACGGGTTGTTCTGAGTTTTGCACTCAATTTTTCAGTTTAAGACCATGTCTTTCAGAAGGAGTACAATCTACAACTGGGATTCTGAGGCTGAAAAACATTTTCTGCATAAAACCTTGCCTTGCATTATTCTGTGCTTTAATGAGCCCAAACCTTTCACAAATGATGCCCATAGAACTTGTACCCACAAATTAGACAAAAGCCTGGTGTAGAAAAACCTATTGGGTACACCCTAGTCTTTTGGGTCATACACCCACACATTGGCAGCATCCTAATGTAGCCTTTCCTTCCTATGTAAACTGTTCAAAAGAGAGAGAATTGATTTCATTTCTGCACCACTCACCTTCAGCTGTATTGTAAAAACAAAACAAAAACCCTCCATTTGCAGAGCTGCCTTTACCTTTCAATCACTAAGCCCAGGGTGTTCTTTTCCCATAATGTCTCTCCAATTGATTCATTTCCATTTTCACTTATAGCAGTAAAAAATTTAAGCCCCAAGTATAAGTTTATTGCATTTTATCTAACCTAAGATACCAACTGATCTTAAGAAGCACCATTATTTTATGTATCAGAAAATGATGGCAATTAATAACAGTACTTTCATATCACATAAATTTTAAGGTTATTTCTGAGATGTTAAAATGTAAGAAAAATGTAGGCTTTAGAACCAATGAAATAAGGTAATTAAAATTATAGTTTAAAACTATATGCCAAAAGTCTCAAGAGCACTTAATAAAAAATTTAAATGGTACTTTACTACTCCTCTATGGATGCTCTGGGAATCTATGGGGACATTTTTTTGTTATCACAATAATTGACTGGATGGTAACATCTACATTTATGAGAGGGGCAGGGGTAGCAAGGAATTGCAATTTTGCAATGAGTTCTATAAAACTAAGAATTTTCCTCATCCTGCACAACTTTTCAATGCCTGGCCAGATATCCTTACAGGTAAAAAACCTGGGCCTAGAATCTAACTCTGTTTTTCTTTCTATGTTTTTAATAAACACTGAATTTTTCAGAAATGCAGCTATTATATAACTTGAAAGAAGAATGTACATCGTGGAATCTCATGTGGGTCACTGATAACAACACTGCTATGGTTTGGGAATTTTTATAATTACCAACTCAATATCCATGTACCAGTCAGCATTTGCTGCTTATGAATCCACGGTGATTCCACATATAGGTGAAAGCATTATGACTGCATTAGGTCTTAACAGCATAGCTATGCCTAAGAACCTGCACATTGAAATAGGTATTTTATTTAAAAATACTTGCTTTATATTACAGTTAGGGCATTATATTGATTTTTTCCCCCTTGAAATTAGTGTATAGGTGGGTTATATTGTCTATATTTCATTTTAAGATAGAAAAGAGGGAATTAAAAAAAATTTTTTTCATAAAAAGGTGATGTTGAGTCTTATGTGGTAGGGAACCAATGACTCAAAGTAAAGAAAAGGCTTTGGGAATGCAGCCATTAGTCATTAGCCTTTTTTCTAGCTAATAAAAACAGTAAGTGAGTATTTACCTAAGAGTTGCCAGGATTTAAACTAAGTCTTTACTTATTCTGCATTTTGTCATCATAGAGTTGAATTTCTAAGTCTATTTTCAAAAGGGGGCAAAAAGCTTTCCCATATCATACTGAAAGTTTATAATACAGTAATATTTCCAAGAGCTATTGACTTAAATGCTTATTATAGGATTTTACATTTGTTAAAATATTTGCAGCAGAGAGCTGTTTGTTCACATAAAGTTGTACATTATGTCTGTCATAGAGGTTGAATTTGCTCCTCATCTTTGTAATGATTAACCCATTGAATATTGTTCATGTTCATGTTCAACCTGTTATTAAAAGCTCAGTGGATTCCCTTAAAATTAAGGATACCCAACGCAAGAATAGTTATTCTCCAAATAAAATACACATCTCTCATTTTAAACACAATGTAGATTCCCAACTGTGACTACATTATTTCAGGCCCACAAAGCCCACACCTGCCTTACGGCATATTCTCCTTTGCTTCAGCCTCTCCCACTCTAATTTGTTCTCGGTACTACCTACATTAGGACTTTGCAGATCATAGCTGTGAAAACAATTTAGTTGATTGTGGCCAAAGGTTTTAAAAGGTGAAAATAAAATAGTAAGAGTGCATTGCATGTAGTAAAAGCATTATCTTGTAAAAATTTTGTTTCAGTTATAATCTTATACATATGTGTGCACTGAATTAGAATGTGAAATATATTTTACAGTGGGTCATCCTCAAGACATTTGAAAAGCACTATATTGGATTAATTTTCCTATACACAGCCTTCAAGATGCTTTTCCCAAGCTTTCGATTCTTGTTTGAGGGTAACAGCTATTAAGCACTTTTTTGCCCCCAGATCCCTATAGCCCACTGCCTCTATGTGCCCTGCTCTGACCATTTGACTGCATCCCCTGGCAACAGGTACTACTCTTTTCATTCCTCTATTTATCTACCATGACCACAGCACCTTGCCAGAAAAAGAAGGATGGAGACTGAGCTGAGTAGAGAGGGGCTATCTTCAGTTCATCCAGCTGACCCATCAATGAGCCTACTTCCAGGAGAAGGGCTGGGGATGGTGTGTAGAGCACTAGTCGGCCAATCGCACAAAAAGGGGCAGGTCTTACCTTCTGTTCCACACATTTGATAAAGTCACCTTGCCCGGAGTGCCCCACTGGCTGCTTCCTAAACTCACCGCGCTTTTCCAGTCGGGACTCAAAAGCAGCTGGATCAGACCTGATCAAAAGTAAACCAAAAGTTAAACCACCTGGGCCTTTTTGGATTTGGAAATAACAAAGCATCACGTTCAACTTCCACAGAGACCTCTCTGGCATCCAGTTATTCAACTCTTCTTAATCCTCAAGGGGCCTGTGTAATATTTTTCTCCTGTAGGATATTCTCTTGGGTGACACAGAATTTAGTTCCTCAGGTACTTACACTCTGAGTACTTGGATCTCAAATTCTCAAGATGGGAAGAGGACCCTGCAGTCATCTTGTTGGGTCACCTCTTCAGGCAGGAATATGATAACAGTCCTATGAAGTGTCAATCTTTTACTTGGACACATCTATGTCTTGGGACATCTTTCCATCATCCCCCCAAGTTAAACATCTGTTTTTTTCAGATGCAGGTGATTCAGAGGCCTCAGGCAGCCTATTTTGCACAACATTTAGCACCTGAGTATCTTCCTGAACCTTTCTCCAAAGAGTCTGCTCCTGCAGATGGAACCATGAACTTATCCTTTATGTCAAAATGGGGCTGGTCTGCACACCTGAAGTCCAAGTTTGGGCTGCCATCCTCGTTAAGAATTCTTTAGGCCATGTAGTCAATGATGTGATAGTTGGCTTTGTATACTTTGGTGAAGACATTATACGGGGACTCTAGTTCCTCGGCCATAAGACATGTATTGTCATGGGTGAAGGCTGCAGGATCCAAGGATATTAGTGCCACCTTCCTGGTTAAGACATTGTAGGGGACCCTTCTTCTATAAAACTCCTTTCCAGAGGTGACAATAAATACCACTCCCTTCACTGCATGTATGTGGGAAGATCTTCTTTCTCCCCTCCATAGTGGGCAAACTCCTTAGTGGAAGTCACTCCAGGGGTCCTGTCTAGTGGGGTGTGGCACCTCCTGGACAGGGCTGCAAGGGCCAGGAACCAGGTCAGTGCTTCCACTGTCCATAGCCACATCTGGGCTTCCATGGTGAACTGACAGAGGGAGGGGTGGCCTAGGCTGCTCACTCCTGCCTTAGATATCTTTTGTTTTAAAATGTTCTGAGCCTAAACCTCTCTGTATCTTTCACCCTCAAAACAAAAGAAAATGTCTAATTCTTTTTATATGAATACTTAAAAATCACTATTATGTCACTCCCTAAATTTCTTTTCTCCAGGTTAAATTTCCTTTTTTTTTTTGGCCCCTTCTTAGATATGTAATTTGTGAGTATTTCCTCACTGTGGACCTACTCTCTGGACACCCTCCAGCTTGTCTGCACTCTAAGTATCGTTGGCCTGAAGCTAGATCAAATCCAATTCACTGATAGAGTGTGATGTAAAAAAACAGAGTAGGCTGGAATGAGGTCAGCAGGGCACACAGCCTTATCCTGCTGTTGGCTCACCCACGTTTTAGTGAGTATGCACCAGCACTAACCAATCAGGGCCGTAATTCCCTTTAAAATATCTCATGATATCCTGTTGGGTCTTGGGCCCTAAGGCCAGGCCTTGTCTTGCCTCTTCCCTTAACTTGGCCCAAGTTTTACTGACTCTTATCTCCCTTTTCATTACCTTAATCTCACGCTCTTTTCCTTTTTGTATCTACACAGCCTTCCTTCCCATCTCCCCCATTCTTGTCCCACTCAGTTCCTTGGACTTAACCTTTCCCCTTTCCTTTTCATTCACTCAACAAACTTATCTCTTGCCTGTTGATTGCCTTGCTGGGCTATGGGGATACAAAAAATAAATAAGACAGAGTCCCTACCTCAAGGAGCTTACTATTATCTAGTGTGAGGGAAAGGCAGGTAAATAAGTATATTGATGTACTGTAGGTATTATGAGGAAAACTTGCTTAAACATTCCCAAATGGCTGAGGTGGTTTCATGGCTCTGTATCTCTGCTGCTGCTCCCCTTAACTGGAACATTCTCCTTCAACCCTTTTCCTTTATTCCTTTGTGCTAGACCAACTGCTCAAAGGAAGTTTTGGTAATAGCTAAAGCAGAGACACCTGCAGGTACTACAGCATGAGAGCCTTGTGGGCAACACTAAGGAGAATAGACATTACTCAGAGGTCACTGGGGAGCCTTGGGAAGCTCACTCTCCGGGAGACAGCGGTTATGTGTGAAAGTCGATGGAAAGACCTAATGGCGAAGAACAGTAAAGCCAGTCATTCGTTTGCTCTTGAGTAAGAATAAATGGCAACTGTGAAGTACACAGAGTATGAGTAGACAACTTTTCCGAGATGCTTGTCTGCAAAGCGATCAATGAGACAAGGCTGAGAGGGAATCTAGGTCAAGGGAAGGTTTTTAGATGACAAATACTTGAGTACATATGAATGCTGTTGGAAGAACAGCAAGAATATTCATGCATTTACACCGTCATTTTTTTAAAAGAAATATTACTATAGCAGCAGTGAGATGGATTGGGGTGGAGGGGTCCGAGACTGGAAGTGGGGCAGACTAGCTAGAAGATGATTTCAACCATCCGGACGAAGGTGATGAAGAGAAAATTAAGGCTGTGTCAGTAGATATGAGACAGAACTCAAAGAAGTTAAGGTACTGTCTTCAGTTTCCTTTCATAAGACAATTGCCTGCCTACCCTGCCAAATTCTCTCCCAAACCCCTTTAATTTTGATCTTTGATCTCCTTCAGCTCTTTCCACTTGAACTCTTCAGACCCTCCTGAGTCCCCTGACACCCACCTCAATCTCCTCCTGGGAACCTGAGCTCTAGGTTGGCCCTCGGCTGACATGCGACCTTGAGCAAGTCCAAGTCCCTTCTCTGGAAGGCTCCATTATCCCATTTCTATAACGAGGACAGGTCTGCTTGCTTCATAAGATCTGTCTTAAGAGTTCACCTCTGCGTTTTGGGAGCTAAAGCACAAAGACGACTGGGGAAGAGCCAGGGCTTTGCTGAGACTCTCAGCTCTGAAAACAGCTGTGTGACCTTAAGCAAGTGACCTTACCTCTCTGAGCCTAGATTCATCATCTGTAGAGTGGGGACTGTAATAGCGCCCCCTCGCAGGGCTTCTGTAAGCACCGAAAATGTCAGATACACCATAAACGCGGGCCGCGCCCCGCCCCTCCTCCCCGCCCGCCGCCGGCCAGTGGCGCCCGCACCTGCGCAGCCGCTGGATCTTGTCGCGGTAGCGGTCGTAGAAGGGGTTGGCCTCGAGCTCTGCCCCGACGCCACTGCCGTCGGCGCCCTCCGAGGGCCGGCCCGAGCCGCGGCACACGGGGAACACGCGCAACTGAGCGGGAGACACGAGCCCCAGGCCCAGGGCGCGGCTGCGGACCGCGCACAGGCCCCGGTAGAGGCCGGCTACCTGCAGGACTGCCGGGCCCGCGCCACCCGCTACCGCCACCGCGGCAGCCATGGCCTCCCCCACCTCCTCCTCCTCAGGCTCGCCGGCCTCGGCCCGCAGCCCGCGCGCCCGCTCCATCGCGCCCCGGGTCCGCCGCGCCCGCGTTCCGGCACCGAGGTTCCGCGCGCCCAAGGTTCCGGGCACCGAGGAAGGCAGAAGCCTGCGAGGCGGGGCCGGGGTGTGTGGGGGGGCGGTGAGGGGAATGCGGGGGTTTAGCCGCTTCGCTCCAGGCTCGCGCGCTTGCTGCTCTGTGTGCCCCGGGTCGCCTCCTTTCCCCAGCTTGCTAGGAGGCACACGCCCCCGCCCAGGACCAGCAGCCTCTGCGCCCCAGATCTCCTCTTGAAAGCCGCTTGGACCTGCTCGTCCTCGCGGAGCTTGCTCCCTTTTAAATTCTCTTGTCACTCGCTGTAGCAGTCGTCCTTAAGCATTGAAGGCCCGTTCAACAACTACAATCACAGTAGCAGCTTATCTTTACTGAGCGTTTTGGTGGGCAGAGCACTATCCGCTTCTCACCCTGTGGAGCAGGTTTTTTGCTCATTTTACAGATGAGCAAACTGAGGCTGAGTCATTAAGAGACTTTTCCTAGTTCTACTCACGGGCTGAACTTTTTTCAAGATGTCAGGTGCTCCGAAACGTTGTCTTCCTCTGCTTCCTAACATCCACCTTGAACTCCAGACAAATTCAACTACTGTCCTCCTCAAAGAGACACCTGTATTTGTTTTTGAAAAGTCTTTATGTACACTACTTTCAATACCTTGAATGCACTCCTCTTCCTCTCTTTCCACCGGGTGCCACCCTTGAACCAGGTGTGAACTCTTGGGGTCAGAGCCAGTTGCATCAACATCTTTGGTCTTACCTGCTCCCAGCACAGGGCCAGGCCTGGGACAGGCTCTCTGTGATGGTACTGATGTTTGCCTTCATGGAAGTCCTTCCTGTCTGGGTCTTAACCTGATAAAAACTCTTCCTGAATGGTGGATGCCTCCAGGGCAAGGACAGGGCCTTCAACTCTGCTCAGTCTAACCCACACTCACGAAGACTGGCCCTGGGTCCTGGCTTGTGCTAGTAGTGTGATGGGCTCTAAGATGAGTAAGACCTTCAAGTGTGCTGGCCTGGACCTACCTCAGGATCCTTGCACAGGCTGACCCGTCTTTTTGGATATGCCCGTGGCTGTTTACTCACCATTTAGGGTTGGGTTCATAAGTCAGCACCTCAAAGGGACTTTTCTTGATGCAACCCCCAACCCCCCATCCCTTTATATTCTTTATCCCATCACTTTATTTTATTCTCTTCATAGCAGCTATGATTATCTGAAATTCTTATGTATTTATTTTTTATTTACATCAATTCATGGAACTTACATTCTAGTGAAGTGAAACAATAAATATATAACGTCCTGTGATGATATGTGCTATGCAGAAAAACAAAGCAGGCTAACAGAGACAGAGATAAAGAGGACCCTTGAGCAGAGAGCTGAAGGAAAAGAAGGAATGATCTGTCTGGATGTCTGGGGTAAGCGATGGTGGTACTTAGAAGAAGGTGATAGTGATGGGAAAGCAGTCAGTTGCTGAGTATGTTTTGAAAGCAAAGCCTAAAGATTTTGCTAATGGAGTGAATGTGGGTGTGAGAATGAAAGGAGTCAAGGATGATCTACAGGCTTTCAGTCTGAGCAATTGGGAGAACGGAGTTGCTGATTTAAGTAGAGGAGGAAGGCTGGTGTAGGTTTTGGAGGACAGATGATCAGAAGTTTGCTTTTGGACATGTCAGTTTGAGATAACTAAATAGACTGGTAAGTGGGGACGTCAGCCAAGCTGTTGGGTCAACTACAGTTCTGAGGATCGGTCTGGGCTAGAGATAAAGTTGTAAGGTATCAGTGTAAATATGGTATTTAAAGTGAAGAGTCTAGATGAGATCACTGAAGGAACGAATGTAGAGGGCTAAGGATGGAGCCCTAGGGCACGCTGACATTTAGAGATCAGAGAAAAGAGGAGAAACTAGTAAAGGAGACTGAAAGGCAGGAGCCAGTGAGGGAGGAGGAGAGCCAAGGGTAAGGGGAACTTAGAAATCTGTGCTACATAATGCCCAAGGTACATGCTGGGAGAGTATGAAGAGCGGGAATTAAATGGTGCCAAGCTAGGCCCAAGAGTGCAACCTACAGGGAGGCTGACTTGGGCTTAATTAGGGAAGGGCTTTCTAACTGAGCTTCCCATAAATGGACTAAGCTGCCTCAGGAGGTGTGAGCAAGTTCCTGACCCAAATGAGTTTGGGGTATTGGTTGCTGGGTAGGAAAGGTTTCAAGCATCTGGTGGGAGTTAGAATACACAACTCTCAAGGTCTCCTCAGACTGGAAATGATGTCATTCTGGGAAGCCAACTGAAACAACAGTCACACGGTAGGGGGTTTAGCTCAGCCTGAAAGAATGAGCAGTTCAGTGGGAAGAGGCACTCCTAGAGGAAGGAGCTGCGTGAACAAAACTCTAGGGATGTGAATAAGCAGGGTCTGTTAAAGAGTCTGGCCAGATCAGAAAGGAAAGTTATGTGAAAGATGGGGAGGAAGTGAGCCTAGAAAGAGATGTAGGGCCAGATGGTGGGGAGCTTCCACAGGGCCTGATGCCCAGGAAACACTTGCCAACATTTGCTGAAGACAGGTAATGAGACAAAAGTGAGATTGTAGGAGCCAAGGAAGGTGTTGACCACTTAGCTCCCTTGAGCAGGTTTTCTTCTGCATAGATGTCCTAAGGGCAGGGCTGCCCAAAGGTGTGTGCTCCCTGCCTCAGACCTCACCGGGAATAGGTATCCATCATTCATTAAGGTCCAGCAACATGGATAAGCCCCTGAGAGATCTGGGTGCCTTTCTGGGGCGGCCCTGTGGGGTCACTGTAAGAGGGAGAGGGCAGACAATTCAGTGTCTGGGTCAGTCCCTGAAAGAAGCAGTAGAGATACATTATGCTTATGAGATGACATTAGGTGGAGTCCCTTCCTTCTGTTCACAAGCACTGCCCCTAGACTGCTCAATGCTCAGAACCCATGACCTCACCTTTAAGTAACAATGGGGGTTGGGCATTCCGGAGACTCCTTCTTATTGGCTGGACAGATAGATGGGTAAGTGAGCTCCTGGTCTCCAGAGCTGTCAGCCAGGTAGCAAGACTCAGCCTTAAGGATTCCCAAAAGGAGGACCTGAGCTTCCCCGGTGGTAAATGCCCCTCCAATCTCCGTCCCTTGCTTTGTGCCTTTAGCTTGAGGGCAGACCCTCAGGGAAAACCTTTTGCATGGATGCGGTGGTGGCTGCCTGCATGGAGGAGTGCTAAGCAGTTAGGATATGGTTTCCCTAGAAAACTAAGGATTCTTTAAGGGCAGAGCCACATCTCTCTGTCCAACCAGAGAGGTACTGTTGTATATCTCAGGATCATCAGAGCTGATGGTTACGGGCTGTGGTGGGATGGGATGGGGCATTGGTGTCCGTCAACTAGTAGACTTTTACTTCCTTAATAGGCCTTTAGGGAGGCTTCTCAATATGATGGATTGGATGGGTCCAGGACTGGGAACCAGAGGCCTGATTGAACCTGGACAGGTCATGCCTCCTCTAGACCTAGCTTTGCTTATCTGTAAAGGGCTAAAGGTAGTCTCTTAAAGTCCCTGGAAATCTAGCTTTGGTTGAATAAGAGACTCTTGAAGCAAGTCAATGAGGGCAAAAGGAAGGAATGGAGAGAATGGGTAAGTGAATGGAATGATTGATGGATGGGTCAAGGAGAGGAATGAGAAATAGTTCAGGCCCCAGGCTACAGCTATCAGCCAGCTTGCCTCTTTTTCTTTCTTACTGCCTTAGCGTGGGTTTCACTGTACTTTGGATTCCTGGGGCTGTGTTCTGTGGTGACTGGCAGCTGGATTCTCTTTCTGCACTGGAGGAAGAACTTGCGGCGGGAAAAGCATGCCAAGGAGTGGGTGGAGTTGATGAGAGCTGCTACGTTCACCTACAGTCCACTGTTGTACTGGATTAACAAGCGCCGGCGCTGTGGCATGAACACAGCCATCAATACAGGCCCTCCCCCTGCTCTCAACAAGACTGAGGCTGAAGTCCAGAATTCAGATCCTCTGTGGGAGTTGGACAACCCGGAGAGCAGAAGCTATGCTGCCCAAGACAGCAGCCCCAAGGTGGAGGCCCCTGTTCTTCTGCAACCTGCACTGCAGCTGGTCCCACAGCAGCCCCTACCTCACCCTGTGCCACGGTCCCAGACCAGCTCCCCACTCCCAATTCACATCTTTCAGGAGGTGCCCTTTGCCCTCTCCCTGTGCAATGTACCCCCAATGCCGAGCCACTCAGTCTCTTATCCTTTGGCCACATGTCCTGAAAGAAACATCCACTTCCATTCCCTCCCCACACTGGCCCTTGGGGACCACTGCTTCTATGCCAAGCCTTTTGCTTCAGAATTGTAGCCTCCTCTCAGTGAGGGTGGGAGCTGGAAGTGTCAGGGACAGAGCAGGAGACGTAGGTAACCTCAAAGAGGTGGTATTGACACAGAGGCCAGGGCCCATCTGGATGTCACATTATGGAAGATTAAAAAAAAGTCCAAGGCTCCCTTGTGTCTCATTTGTTGTTAGGAAGGCAATGTCCTCCTCCTGTTTGATGGAGGCACTTTGCAAACCAATCTGAAGGTCACTGAGTCACAATGGAACTGAAGGGTTGGTTGGCTGTGGGGAGACACTGAACCAGTACTTGCGATAGGCTCAACATCCCTCTTTTCAGTATTTAAGACCAAAAATGTGTGCCAGCCCTTGGCTAGGTACTCAAAGGCACTGCTATTCTGTTGAACATTTAGCACAACTGCCACAAGAGTGATAGTTGCTGTGGGTGCGTGAGCTACGGCCAGAGGCCTTATGGCACAGAGGCATATCACAGGCAAACTAAGTCATCAGGACACCCACTGAGTCACACCGCACTGCTTGCCAAGTTGCATTCTGTTAATATCTGTAAGTGTGGAGTTGTCACATTATTTCTGATAGCCACAAGAACACTGCCAAATGGACATAATCCTTTTACAGATAGAGAGAGATTCCAAGGCCATTTGCCATTTCATTTTTAGGTTGCCTAGCTAGCTCTCAAATTTACTCTGCTTGGCATCAAAATTCCTGATCTTCCTACCACACATGGTGGTGTTCCTTCCCTAATGTCTTGTTAGAAAACGTGGCAAATGATTTTCTGTGTGTGTAATTAACTTGGGGCGTGGATTGGCCAAGGGGAAGTGAACCCCTAAAATGATACACAGAAATGCATCTATAGTTTTTTTACCCCAGATCTTTTTCCTGAAGGGATTTATGACCTCTCCAAAAGTTAAGATCTACTACATTGGAATATTAATTTTGGTATCTTTGGGAAACAATTCTAAAAAGAAAGATAATAATGGCTATTTGGTCTCAATTTAAAGATAGCCCAGTTCTGCCCCAGGGTATAAAGTTTTTCTTTCACTTTAGGAATAAGGAAATCATCTCACTATATTTGCAAATGAGCTAAATTTTATGTATAGTCTTCCCTGAGGGGAAAGGCCAGCTAGATTGTGTGTGTGGTGTGTGTGTTTGTGTGGATGTGTGTGTGCTTGTAATCCCAGAATCTAGCAAATATATAGAGCTAATTTTTCATATTTTTTTTCTGCGTGTGAAAAAGTCCCAGTCCCTATGTGATTCTCTTGTAATGGATTTCCTGCCTTTTTTAAAGGCAGGGAAATATTTCTTATAAACATGCTCATACTAAATTGCAAAATATACCCTAGGCCTAAGTGTAACCTCTCTGGTTGTTACGGGGAAGGAGGGTGGGAGAGGGTGGGTGTCACTCTGCCCCTCCCATCCTGCAGATGCCAAAGAAGCTGCTTTTGCTTCTTTAGGCAAAATTTTATGGCTAAGGCAGACTGCTGAACATTACTTTGCGCCTGCCATCTGTTAATCCTTGCTTTCAAAAGGAGGAAGGAGTCCATAAAAACAGGGATAGATGATATATATACATATTTTTTTCTTTTTCTTAGTAACTGGGGGTAAGGGGGGACCTTTCGTCAAAGACACAGTGGGAGAAAAAGGAAATGCTTTATTCAGATAAATTAAAATGGCTGTATTACTGATAAGAAATAAACAAAGCTTAAATCAAGTCGTAGAAACCTTGAATTCATTCCCGAAGCAGAACCAAAAATTGCTTATACATTACCAAAATAGCTCCACTAAAGGCAAAGTAGATTTACATTTCTTAATATGAGAAAACAACAAGGTAAGTTAGGTTCGTATAACAAACAATACACGCTCTATAAAGTCTCAGAAATACCCAAATGTTTTCTGGTTTGGATAGGAAAGAAGGGACCACATCGGGCTGGCATTGGCAAGCAAGCCAATGAGGTGTGTAGCAAACAAAAGCTGTCACTAAATATGACACAAGAGCGGGCCATTATGAGTATGAGCCCATCACAGTCAAAATCTTCCACTGTGACCAGCAAGCCCAGTGGGTGGGGGTTGACAGGGCTCTGTCCAGCAAAGGAAAGTGAGGCAACACCCATGGAGGGGAAGCGGCCCGCGGCAGGTGAAGGTGTCCACTTGTCAGCGTTGCTGTAGCAGACAGACCCCTAGGTGCCAGGACCCTCTGCCCTCAGCGTGACACTACGGTCATTCCTAAGCCAGGTTCTCCTTTTGGGCCTTCTCTTCCTATAACACCTTTTTGCCTCCCTGATTTATGGGGAGGCCCTCTAAGTAAACATTACACCAGACAGGAAAAGGCCCAAAACAAAAGGACCAAGAAGCAGTGCATGGGGAACAGTGGCAGCAGAAGCTGCCAGAGGGAAAAGGTGAGAGTATTTCAAATGAAGACCAAAAACAAATGCACCCCCACAACCCCAGTATTCCTTTCAGAGCCAAGATGTGGCAAGTGAGACTTGACTTTGACCACAGCCCAACACAAGTGGCAGGTTAGGTAAGTTAAGACAACTTACAAAAACGATTCCCAAATTCACACTTAATAAAGTAGACTTGGGGGGCTCTTTTCTTAAGCCAACCTAACAAAAGAATTTAAAATGCCTTCATTCTGCCTGGGAGATAGGGCACTTTCTCAGACAGAATGACAAGGGCATTCACAGGTCTGGGAGTGCAGCAGAAACAACTGTGCCAAATTTGGCAGGGGGAGAGGATGGTACAGTACAGCTGGCTCAGGAATGAGATGCTCGCCAGCAAGCTTGAGGCAGGAAGAACACGTGGTAAGTTAAAAATAAAACTGACTTCTCCACGTATAGCTATCTGATACAAAAGAAAAGTATATACAACAAAGTGTTAAGGTATCCTCAAAGTATCTGCCTATGAGTAAGAATCTGAACCTAAAAAGGACAAGCTACATTACCCTCAAATATATTTCATATAAATCAGTTCTCAAAAATATACCTTCCAGGTACAGACATACTATTTATGGTATAGCATATACAAATATAGCAGTATAATTCAATTTATTGCTAGAATTTTATTTGGTTGTTACAAAACATGTAAGGTATATGTTAAAAAAAAAGGTGGGGGGTGGTCATGGAAGGCAGCCAGAAGAGTGTTATCTTCAAGTTACCCAAAGTGCAGGCTGATTTTATACTGTATTTTAACCTTTTCAAGAGAGTAAAATAGCTCAGATGGACAAGCAAAATGTTAAATTAAAAAATAAAGACAATGTAGCATAAGCCACAGTGAGGTAAGTAGACACATTCAGGGGAGACTTCATCTTGCTTTAACTAAATTTTAATGCTTCTAGGAAAAAAATCAAGTTTTGCCAGCACAAGCTGAAAATCAAATAGAGGAAAAAAAACCCAGCCCTTCAAAGTTTAAGGATGCTCAACTGCATCCATGGATAACAGGGCAACATGGACAAAGTTAGAACAGAGTTCTACTAAATAAATCTGTGCCATGAAAGCTTTTCTAGTTTCTCCCTGACTTGGCACAAGCACAGTTGATTTTCAAACTTCTTTAACCTTTGTGTTGTCCAAAGACTGCTTCTAGGAACAACACAGCACACACACAAGTGACATGGAGGTACATTTCCTTCCAGACCAGGGGGCTCTTTAGTACCAGACTTACATAAATATTTAAAGGGAGAATTATTTTCAGAGTATTTTCAAAACGGAGAATATACAGGAGCTGCCAGAAAGAAAAGGAATTTCAAATAAAAATCAACAACTTTCTTGGATGAAATTTGAAAAAACTTGCTACCATCATGTGAAGCCCTCTGCTATAGGCCTGCTTGCTATTGTCTGGCATCCACAGGACAGAAAGCCTCTAGCTACTTCTGAGCTGGTAACTGTACGAAAATCTAGTATGACTTCTTGTGTTTCATTTCACAACCTTTTTGGCCTTAGAACAGAGGAACACATTAGGTTCTTGATTAGCTTCCAGGTAAAATCTCAAGGAGTTCCCTGGGTCAAAATTAGAGGCACATTTCTTCCCTAAAGCTCCTGGGTCGCCAGACTAGACAGTGACCAGGGGCTTCGGCCCTGCGATTCAGAATGGAGACAGTATTAGAGGTGGAGGTCAGCTACAACTTAAGACAGATTTGAGTGGGTGGATGGGGGAAGATAATCTAGGTCACTCAGGGGTGAAACACAGCTCCCTACTAGATACTTTTTATAATCATAAACCCTGAAATAGGATTAAAAATGAGAAAAGTCCCCAACAGGACTTCTCTGGTGCACAGGTTGGGATTAGCTGAGGGGGCAGGAACAAAGAGCCAGAATCTTACTTTCTTGAGGCTGGAGGTGGCACTGTGCCCCACAGGGCCCACTTCCTATATCTAGTCCCCCAGCCACCAGGCCAAACCCCAAGGCAGCACCTAAAGGAGACACCTTAAGGGGACGTGGACATAGTTTCAGCTGCTACCATATCAGATTAGTGATTTTTAATAATAAATCATTTGTTCACATCCTGTTTCAAACCATTCTTCCTACTTCCTACAAAATATGCACAGTTCTCTTTCATTTTAAGTATTTACAAACAGAAAAGGTCTATCTTTTAAAGGAAAGACATTTTCTGAGTCTGTATAAAGTGCAGCTAATTTAAGGCAGATTTATGTGAAATATAAAAGGTGACTTATCCCCTCTATATACAGGTTCCAGTTTTAAAAGATAAGGTCTCCTCCCCTCAAAAAAGGAAAGAGAAAAAAAAAGAGGGCTTGATTTTTTTTCTAGCAATTTAAAAATTAAGATCTTACTGGCTTTAGGAAATCATAGACTTCTGAATATTGTAAGTTAAATGGTCTTTTTAAAAAAAATAATTTTTATATAGCTTTTTCAAACAAGCTAAAAGGTGGCAATGTGTCTGCTACAGTAGTTTGGAGGACTGGAGGATTGATACGTAAGTAAAAGGGTTGTTTTGTTAGAGGAGTAGATATTAGGTAGTCCAGGATATGTATCCATTTCTAAAAGCAGCCTAATGAGGCTAGATACCTAACGCTGCTCTTAGCTCCAGGAATGAGTATCTTCCATCTTCATCAGAATCAAACTCTCTTAAACTCTCCGGTTCTGGCATAGCAGAACCTAATGAGTTCCAGATTTCCTGGTAGGTCAGCTTCCCATCCTGGTCAGTCGTTTGGAATAAATCCTGAAGATCTGTTAAAAAGGAATTATAAAAAATGTCTATAATCTTTACATAAAGCTAAATGTAGTTAACAGTTTAAAAAGTAGCCACAACTAAATTTAAAGCACTCAAGAAAAGCTACTTTGCCGTCTTTGTTTCTAAAAGGTAAAGTTTAGGATCTCAGGAAATCAGAAAGACTTATTCTTGAGACTTTAAGAAGGCAAGGAATACTGTATGGCACTATCCTCCCAAAATGGAAGAAGTGACAGATAGTCACAAGAGTAATGAATGAACTGGCTTTCTCTCTGTCCAGGGACTTCCTTTTAGATTTTCTGGACTTTATTCTTACATTGAAGAGGTGAAAAGGACTGCAGAGGCCTAAGCCAATTGATAGGAGCTGAGCCTATAAAACAGACTATGAAATGTTGTCAGTTAAACAGTTATCACATGACTCTGCAATTCCACTCCTAGGTATATACTCAAGAGACATGAAAACTTACATCTACACAAAAACTGGTATACAGATGTTTCACAGCTGCATTATTCCCAATAACCAAAAATTGGAAACAACCTGGATTTGTCTATCGACTGAATGGATAAACAAAATGTGGTCTATCCATACCATGGAATGGTATTCAGCCATAAGAAGGAATGAAATACTTCTGCTACACACAACATGGATTGGCCTTGAAAACATTGTGCTAAGTGAAAGGAGCATACTGAAAGAAAAAAGTACACACAAAGCCATGTACTCTATGATTCCATTTATATGAAACACCCAGAATAAGCAAATCCAAAGAGACAGTGGTTGCGAGATTAGAGTGGTTGGGTGCCAGGGGCTGGGGGTAGGAGGAATAGTGGCTTCAATGGGTACAGGGTTTTTTTTTTTTGTAATGATAAACATATTATGGAATAAGACAGTGGTAATGGTTGAATAACCTTGCGAGTATACTAAAAACCACTGAATTATGTATTTTAAAAGGGTGAATATCATGGCATGTGAGTTATATCTCAATTAAAAAAAACCCAGAGGACTATAAATGTCTTCAATGCTGTATATGCAGTGTACACGAAGTGTCAGGCACAATGCTCACTCTCACTTGCTTTATCTCAGCTAAGAGAAATACGACCAGTTGATCTGTATCTTCTTTTGTTATTTCTATTATTTGAATTTCTATTAACAGTCTCTTCTGGTATTTTCTCAAGGGCCCCATAATGACTACTTAGGAGGGCCAATTATTTACATAGTATTTAAAAAGGACTTGATTGTGTCCCCACAGAATTATTTAGATTTAAGTCTCTAATACAAATAGTCAGAGAGGCTTACAGCTTCTTTAAAAATCTTCCTAAATTCCTTGTCTTTCTTCATTTATTCAATTCCACACTTAGATTCAATAGGCCTCCTGCTGTGTAATATTTAGGGAGAACACAGAAATGGCCTGAAGGGAGGGGAAACAGCTGCAGTGCAAGGTCCAGTCCATCTAGTTTTTGTAGATCAGCTTCAGAATAAGGCCCTACTTTCACTCCTGAGATAGTCCCAGCAAAAGAGCTAAATAAAGTCTCAGAAGCTCTCTGAAAGCCTTTCAAAAGCAAGTGGGATGCTTGTTCCCAATACCTGCCACCAAGTGGTGAACTGGAAGATGTTTTTTTGTGTGTGATATGGGGCATGATTTTATAAAATGTGCTATGCATTGTTAGCAGTTTTCAAATAAAAGTCTGATTGCTGCTTCAGGTCATTTCAAAAGTATAGTCATCCAGAAGTACATAAGGCCTATGTTAGGGACTTAAGTACAAATGTTAAGATGGCTATTTTTTAATTTGCTCTAACAATCTTTTCTCCATTCATTCTCATCCATTCTTGATGTAATAATGGAAAGTGGGAGGAGGCAACTTGTGTTGCCAACAAATACAACTTAACACTCTCCCATCTTCCCAGAAAACAGGGGAAAAAAGTTAGGAGTAAGGGGGAAAAGTAACTGCATTTAAACAGTATTATAAATGACTTAAGTATTCTATGCTTTAAGTGTTAATTGCAGCTTATAGTTATTAATATTCATATGTATATTATTAACAAATATTCATGTGTACCAGGCACTATGCTAGGGATTGGGAGTGAAGTTATATTTTAGATGTCCTTAGGAAATTATAACAGAGTGACATGTGCTAAACAGGGGCAAACACGAAATACTGTATAAGAGTGTGTACACAGGAGGAACTTGATGTAGTCCTGGGAGGTAAGGCAATGTTCCTGGTGGAATGGTATCTAAACTGAGGTGAAGAGCCAGGCAAAAGTAGCCAGGCAAAGGAGAGGATGAGGTGATTCTCCAGGCACTTAGCAAAATGCAAAATCAGAAGATTATATACAACACAACGAGGGATAAAACAAACACTGTTGGAAGCAAGGCAAACACATATTTCTGTGAATCACATCCATCTTACTGATGTTTATCTTGCTGATTCAACCAAAGGACTCCTCCTTTTTGGAGGGCCCTGACAAATAGGTCAACATTTACTTTAGTTTGCTAACTTCACAGTATTGGTTGCCTTCTCCATTAGAGTGTTCTATCTGTGAGTAAAATGAGATAGTGTCATATACTGTAATCTTACTACTTAGCACTGGGTCTAATTAGACACTCATTGAATGAAGACTCAAAAAACATTAATAGAGAGATAATATGGTACATTGGTTAAGAATGCAAACTCTGGTTTCAGATAGCTTTGGTATGAATTTTGCCTCAATTAATTAATTGCTCTGTGGACTTAGGCAGTTTCTCAATTGGTAAAATGGGTATAATACATGAATATTTACGTTCCCAGGATTGGTTCCTGGATCATGTGATATAATGCATATCAAATATCTGGTCCATAGGATACCTTAAAAAAAATCAATCAAACAAAATATCAATCAATATTAGATACAATTCTTTTTCTTACAAGTTAAAAAATTGAAAAGTTGTTACTTTAAATACTTCCCCTCTTCCTCCATGGTACAAAAATTTACCTTTGAGGCTAGAAATTCCTGGTAGAGAGATAGGTCTTAGCTGGGCAGCTTTCTCACTTTTGTCTCCAAGAGGCTGTGGAGATTTTGGCAATGCTGATGGCTTTGATGTGAAACTCTGTACTTGTTCTGTAATATACACACACAGACTTAGTATTATTGAATCTGAGACCAAATTAAACCAGTTTTGAAGGTCACCTTTTAGGGCAATTGCCTATGTTCTTAATTTAAGAGAATGCTCTGAGAATTAAGTGGCACAACAACTCTGTGATGCTAAAGGCAAGGATTGAAATATATTTTGTGGGTAGGTGAGCATCAGTCAGTACAATATAATAATAAGGTTTAAAAAAGTGGTTCCATTGAAAGAGCTTATAAGTTTGTAAGTTAGTAAGTACAAGTTTGCATTATATATACTTAGATGTTAAGAGTTTAAGCAGCACGTGAGAAGAGCCCTGAATATTTTACATCCAAGGAGCCACGCTATAAGCTCGAGATGGGGGTATGTGCCACCAGGGCAGATGGTGCTCAAAGAGTGCTACTGTAAGATTATGTAGCACAATGTTAGGACAAGGCCTCCCACTGCAGTCTGTCTCCCACGCAAAAGAGAGTAAGAGAGGTGTGCTGCTTTCCTGAAAATGAAAAATACTTGTGGAGGTAGGGGGTCAAAGCCAGTGTAGTCTAGTGCCTTAATTATGCCCTCACAGAGCTAAGCTAATGGAGACTGACATATCTGCTAGTATTGATTAGGTGTGCCCCTACCTAAAGCCAAAAGCCCTTCCAAGCCAATGATTGCAGTCATTGTTTGTTACTGGTTTTTCAGAAGAATTAACATTTATTTTTAAGTAAATTTTATGCACTTAGAGAAATGAAAAGACTACCATAAACAACATTTAGAGCTGGGTTAATATACACTATGACAGCAACATTTGTGCCTATAATTGGATGCAGACAGCATGGAGAAGTCTATTTCCAGCTAAACATTACCCATTCTTCCCTTAATAGACTGGAGTACATATCATGTACAAAATGGGCTTTTTCTAAATGAAAGCGAAGTGCATCAGCTTCATCTCGGTGCGCTCAGGCATCATCATTCACTCGGCTCAATCAGTCCTGCTGGAATACCTTTCCCCACTCCCAGTGTGGGAGACAAGCTGCCCAACCCTGCGTGAAATACTCAGAAGTCAGCCCTGAATATCTCACCTTCATCGGTAGTCTCTGGGGGCCTGCTGCTGTCGGGTTTGTTGGTAAGAGCACTGATCAGCTGCAGTTTCTCTCTTAGCTTGGATACCTGAGAATCTGAACTATCTTCTTTCTGTCCAAAACAAAGATGATAAAAGGTTTAAATTAGAAGGAAGACCTCATCTGATTCTTCATTATCTTCCCGAGCCCATATAGCATGTAGTGCTTGACCCCCAGTAGGTTCCCTGTAAAGGCAATGAAGGAATGAATCAAATATAAGAGACATCTTTCATACTTAGTGTTGATGAGGACCTAGCTGGATTTGAGGTTAGACCATCAAGGGAACATTATGCTACAGATGATCTGATTCACTGTGTACATTTGGCTGATGGGGAAGGCCTGCATGTGTCAGCAGTAAAAGAAATGTACCCTTGCTCAGGTGCCTATGCGATACCCATTTCTTAAATGAGAGTAGGATATTATTTTCTAGGAACTATTTTATATTAACTAAATAATTTTCCTCAATATCTTACTTCACCTTGTGACTAGACCACTTTAGAGAGTTTTATGCTCTTATCACCTTAAAAAAAACAAAAAAAGCAACCAAACCATAAGTATTCCCCTGATCTCTTCTACCGCAATGGCGGTGATTCAACTGGGGGCAGGAATTCTTAGGAACACAAAGAAAGAGCTCTAATAGTTTATTTTAAGGTCCTATTTACTAATATCATTTAAAAAAGTTTTCTCACTATACCCTGCCTCATTCTCAGTATGATCTAGAGTGGCATATAAAAAAATACATTTCATTATAAAAAGAGAGAAGTCTAGTTTCTACAAGGCCGGTTTCCCACAGCTCAGACTAGCGTGCAAGGCCCTGAACCTATGTTTAATTAGAACATCAACACATGACGTTCCTTTTTTTCAATATATATTTACTCATTTCTTGCCTATCTTTCTACTCTGATAGTTGCTGTATAACAGATTACTCCTGGTTTATTTAGGGAGCTAATATATGGACACATGTAACTAAAATTAAGTACTAAATACTTGAATTTATGGTAAGGAGAAATTACACCTGGTTAGGCTGCTTAGATGAAGTAGGACAAAGGGACTGTATATTGGGATGACAGTCCAAAACCCAAAGGGTCTGAAAGCAGAGTCAAGAAATTTAGGCAAAAAATGTGTACCAGCTGTACTTTATTCTGATATTTATTGCTAAAATCTTAATTGTTACTGAAATTACTACTACCTTCCAATAGTAGCCATCTGTTATTTTTTTGTGGTCAACATTTATATATGTCTAGCTCTTTTTCTTGTCATTCTCTAGGTGAGTTAAAAAAACATTTTTTGCAGAAGCAGAAAATTCAACAAATGCCTAGCTTATAAAGCATTAAAATCTTAATATATGTGATTTTTATCCAAACAATACAAAACTGTTAAGGAAGATCAAATATAGATGGAAAGCATTACATTGAAAACTGCCTGTACTACGGTTCATTTCCAAGTTCATTTCCTCTGAACCTCATATCCTTGAACTTCTCACACACAATGTGCATCCAAGATGGTATTTTAGTTACTCAGTCACAATCTTCCTGGCTTTTCCTTTATCTTAGCCTAGATCTTTTAATATTAAATAACATTCTAACCACAGAGAATGTTGCAAGGTTTCTTTCCCTAATGTCAAAGCATACCACAGATGGTTTGTCTTGACGGTATGTCAGGGAAAAACTTTAAAAAGGGGGAGGGTACAATATGAAGGGAACTGGCTGAAGCTTAAATGGACTATGTATGTACTAAGATTGCAATCTAAAAATAAGAAATAACTTTTTTAGGCCAGACACCATTTTTAGAGTATCTGTGCCTCTGTTCCCCTGCATTCGTACAGATAACTTGCTGTCTTAGCTTAGGAGTCATTTCCTTAGGGAAGCCTTCCTGATCTCTGCTAACACCCTCATCAGACCCTATACTTTTCCTCTGTAGCACTAATACTTGCGATTATTTGTTCAATTATGTGTTACTGAATTTCTGACTGATGGACTTTGTGCTCTAACAGAACAGGGGGCACGTGTCTGTCACACTCCCTGTGGTCACTCCAGTTCCTAGCAAAGTGCTTGGCACAGGTTAGGTACCTGATAAACTATTCACTTATCCACTAATTAATTAATTTGGTTTGGAAGTTTCAGCAAATGAAACCAGTGTTCTTTCTGAGAAAGAAGCAGTAGCTCAAAAGCACAGAGATGCTGATGCATGTAATTTCACTTCAGAATAAGCCTTCTATTATTTACCTTTCTGCTTTGAGTTTTAACTGTATCTGTTCTGTTGGTCACTTGATGCAAAGACTCTCTTTTCAGAGTTGCAGCTCTATCACTCGTCTTAAAGATAAAAAGAACAAGAAAAGACTAAAGGCAACATTAAAACTTAGCATCTTGCACTTTTTAAACAAATTGGTCTAACTTACTAAAAGGGTCTCAGACACCTTCAAAAGAAATAGGAGAATGAGAGAGAGGGAGAAAGGTCAAGATACAATGCTAAATCGGGTGCTTCTGGTTCTTTCTGTCATAAACTTTAAAACTTTGAAGTAAAAATGGCGAGAGAACTTTTAACCTAGAACCATGCTAGGTATATGGTGCTGGAAGAAAACAGCAGGACAGACAGTACTATTAGCAATTCCATCTTCTGGAGAAAAATAAAGTAGGGAGGGGAAAGAGCACAGGCGTTTAAAAGTGATAAGCTTTCACAATAGGCTTTAAGACCCTTCAAGGCCTAATACTCATCACATCATCCCAAATCCCTAACCCCTAGTTAGTTTAACTGAGTTCAAAGGGCTCTTAAAAATAAGGCTCCTTTAATAATCACAGCTTTGTAGTAAACTACACAGCCGTGTAAAGCACAAGGGGGAACAGGTCTTCTTACTGGGCCCTCCAAGCCGAGGTGAGGCAAACTGCCAAGGCTCCACTATGGTAGAGCCAGTTCAAATGCTGCTTTCTATGTGCCACAGTTCAACTTTATCTGTGGGCTTGCTTCCAGCTTTGGCGGTTACTTGAATTTATAATGCAATTTCCTGTATTTGGTTTCCATTTCTTTATACACGCCTGTGTCTTTGCTGTGTGAAAACTTTAAGGGTGGGGTTTGCAGCTATTCAGTAAACCCAGTACAACATATATGTGAAAGGTGATTTGAAAGCACACATTTTATTCATAGTAATATGAAAACCAGTAAACCACATGGTCTGCCAGCATCAGTAACTTAGGAGGTCATTCAGTTTCCTCATATGTAAAATGAGAGGACAAACTTAATGATCTCTTAAGTTGAGGAGCTGGTCTGACCTGATCTATTTTAAATGGCTTTCCTGATATTATATGCAAAAGGAGGTAAATGCAGATGAGGAAGGATAAATCTGAAAGCCAAGTTCAGGCTTAAAGAAACTGGCAAAAGATTCTTCAGTTATTGTCAGTACCATTGCTCCCACCCTTAACAACTCAAAAATAAGCACAGATCAAGGAGACCTCATTTAGAAATGTGTGCCAGAGTTTCCCTACCAGATGGGTCACTGGTAACATAATAGGAGGCTAGTCATCCCTGCCAACAACTTGCAGTGGGGCCTTGGCAAGCAACTGAACCTCTCTACACCTTCTTTCCAAATCAGGACTAAGACTGCCTGTGCCATTCACATCACAGAGCAAGTGTAAGCATTAAAGAAGACAAAGACTGGGCACAATACAAGTGTGTAGCCTCCCAAATATGCCAGAAGACGTCTGAAAAGGTTGTGGAATGTCATCCATGTACAGACAAAACACGCTACAACACGAGCACATCACACAAGATCTGCAAGGGCTTACCGTGCTGAAGGACAGGTTCGCGTGATTTTCTACCTTCCTCGCAGCAACCAGACCTCTTTCTACCAAGCTGACTCTCTGGGTGAGATTACTGACTGTCTTGTTCATCCCTTCGAGTTTAAGATCATTCTGTCTCTGGTACCCAACAAGGGCACTGTTTACCTCCTCTAAAGAGTTGTGAAGGTACAGGATATCCTGGAGTGGAAATAAATCAAGTTGTGGAATCCAGCTAAGGATGTGTATTAGACAAGCAGGCCAGCCACACTAAACAACCATTATTATGTCAGGTTACTGAAGTAAACTCCCTTTCCTGGTTTAGACCATTGATTGTCTGTCTCTGCTTTGTCTCTACACTCTAAATTGCTCCCAGTTTATTCCCTCAGGAATTGTTTGACCTCAGCTAGCCAGCAGGGGGAAAGAGGCAAGAGATCTACCTACATGATTCACTCTCTGGTCCCAGAAAGCTGAAAGCCAGGGAATTGATTTCCCAATGTCTACCTCACCTGCTGGGCGGGGGGGAGCCTGCTGGGTTATTAACTGAAACACCCATTAACTTAATTTGTCAGAACAAAACCACCTTAGGAACAATACCAATTACTGAACTGGCTCATGTAGCAAAACCATAACAAGCAGTGCATTATTTAGTACAAGATTCAATTATTTTTATTGACATGCTCTAGTACTGATTACTACTTAAAAAGGAATGATGACTACAGGTTTTACAGGGCAATAAACTCAGGACAGGAATTCCTCTTAGTGAAGATTTCCTTTATTCTCTTTAATGTGATTCTGAACTCAATAACCTTTTTCCTCCTTGTCTTTAGTCTTTAGAAAAGCTTGATTTTCAAGGTTATTATACTTTCTAACATTCTAAGAATTTACTATGGCTCAAAATAGCCATCACTGAATTAATCTGTTATCCAGCCATTTTTAACTTGCCCAGATTGCTATTTTTCATAAAAAGTTTCAGAGTAATCTGGTCATTCTACGTCTTTCAAGATGTGAACAGGAATTTACTCCAATGATTGACAGGCAGGGAAAAAAGCAGAGTGTGAAAGAAGAAACAGGATAGCATTTTGATCTCTAATATAGGAACACACAATCCTCTCTGCTTAGCCCTCAGGCAGGCAAGTATATGCATGAGACGTCTGCTGAGACACCACAACACTGAGCCCAAACTACTCAGGCTGCCTCCAGAGATCACTGTGGTCACAGGGATTAAGCCAAAGACACTAACCTGTTTCAAATTCTCACTGTGGGTGTTATTGTCAAGTTCTGATGTAGCTGGAGGTGAAGGAATCATCTGGCTGCTTCTGCTGGTCTCCTTCAAGTGCTGATTCTGTTAACAGGAATGGAGGTTAGTAAAGGCAACAATTACTAGGTCTGCTTAACCATCCAGGATGGTTCCAGAACATTTTAGCTTCTTGCAGGGGATATCCACAGATTAATCCCAGGAACCTACAGTGTAACCAGTTCTGTGTGAGGCTGCAGGGGCACGAGGTACTTTTGGGGATGATGCCCAGACTGATGTATGGACACCACCAGCAGTGCTCAGACTACCTCCAGGAACTGAGATCCTCCTAGTCTGTTTCTTGTCTGTAAATGGAATACACTCGCTAGAAACCAGCCCTCCTCTGCCCTGTTACCTGTACTCCCAGAGAAACTACACAATCCTCTGTAACTTCCCAGGGTCCAAGTCAATCTGAACCTGGCAGGCGTTGTCATTTCCCCAGGACTAAAAAGGTTTGTATATTCAAAAAGCAGCCGGTCAGGTAACCACTGCTTCTGGCAATGAGCACAGCAACCACTCATGTGCATTATTACTGGTTCAGTTTTAACAGCTAAAGCCAAGACTTTAAGGGTTACCCTTCCTTTCCCATCCCCTCACCACTGGTCAAATTCTTCATTGCAGAGACTGCAGTATAACACGTTTACATACACTTTTTCCCTTTTGTGGAAAAACTGCATGGATTAATTTTCAGAGCCCATAACTAAGAGTTATTCAACATAAAATGTGCTAGTAGGAGGATTACCATTGGACACCAAGGAAGTTTAAAAGAGGCATATGTAATTATAAAAGAATGCAACTGGTGAAAATAAATGTTTTCCTTGAAATTTGAAATCCTAAACGTTTACCAACCTTGTTTTTATAAGAAACAAAAGGCAACAATAAAAAGAAAAGAGAGGAGGGGGAAAAAACTATGGTTCTATGAAGCATGAATTCTTGAGTTAGGAAAAAGTACTTAAGAAAATATTTAATTATTTTGAGAAAACGTTGAAGACATTAAAATAATAAAAGAATTGCTGAGTTAGAGGGGTCTTTATTATTATAAATAAGTTACTCAGTGGCAGAGTTGGAACTAGAATTCAGGGTGTTGGGACACCTACATCAGTCTGTTTTCTCTGGGTCAACCCCAAAAAATAACTGAGTACTTGTTCTGAAGAAATGAAAAACCCTCCCTTTTAGAGCTCTAATACAGCCCAGGTCTCCTTGGTACAAATTGCCCTGTTTAAAGTTGAAACTCCAAAGCTTGAAAAGAGCATGTGGGGCAGATCTAGAAATTAGTAGAGAAGGTAGGAAGCTTGTATGTGCCTTGAATAGTCCCAATTTCATGTACACCTAACTCATATCCCCAAAAAGACGCTGAGAGCTGTGCCATCCTTCTTTACCCTTCATAAATCCTTCCCGGAGCCGAGTACCCATTAGGTGATTAATTAAGGCCTCTGAATGACTATAGACAGCTGACAGCTGCACAGTGTTAACAAACACTTGAAAACAACTCCTGAGCATTACAGGGGTTTGCTTCTGTCTTGGTTATCTAGTGCTGCATAAGAAATCATCCCAAAACTTTGTGGCTTAAGACAACAATTTATTATTTCTCATGATTCTGTGGGTTGACTGAGCTCAGGGGGCCAGGGGTGTTCTGTTCCACATGATGTAAACTGAGGTCACACATACAGCTGCATTCAACTGGGAGCTTAGCTGAAGCTGGAACATCCAAGATGGTCTTTTATCCTCTATTGGTTTCTCATCATTCCATAGTCCAAGAGCTCTGCCTAAATTCCTGACCCACAGAATAATGAGAAATAATAATGTGCTGTTTTAAGCCACTAAGTTTGGGGTGATTTGTTATGCAGCAATAAATAACTGAGGCACTTCTCTTTCTTTTCCATTTTCCTCCCTACCCATTCCACCCTCAGGAACTCTTACCCCTTTATCAACCCTACATTTGTAAAAGACCCAGCTTTTGATGTTCGTCACCTTAACTGCTTAACTTGCAGGCTGTAGAAAAATCAATGAACATTGCTTATTTTATCTTTTACAAAGGGGCATAGTAGGATCTGTGGTGGGCAAGAGAAGACTGACTTTTCACACCATCTATAGATTCCCTTACCGAATCACTCTGCAGTAACTCCATGGTTTTTTTGTGTTCATCCACAGTTTTCTGTATTGCCTCCACAGCAAGATGGACACTGTTTAAAGTATTGCCAATGGACGCTACACTCTGAACAGAAATATGTAACAAGGTCAGTGTTTTTTCATTAAAAAAATTTTTAATAGCTTTAAGATATAGCTGATATACAATAAACTGCATGTGTCCATAATGTATGCAGCTTGAAAAGTCCTGACATATATACACCTGTGAAACCACTACCACAATGAACATAATAAACATCCCTCACTCCCAAGTTTCCTCAAGCCCCTTAGTGATTCTTCCATTCCTGTCCCCAGGCAACCACAGTCCACTTTCTATCACTATATATCACTGTGCATTTTCTAGAATTTTATATAAATAGAACCAGTGGGTATGTACCTTTTTGGGGGCCTAATTATTTTGAGATTTATCCATGCTGTAGAATGTTGGCATAATTCCACTATATAGCTACATCACAGTTTATTCCACTGTTAATGGACATTTTATGTTGTTGTCAGTATTTGACTATTACAAATAAAGCTGCTATAAACATTCATGTATAAGTATTTATATGGACATATGCTTTCATTTTTCTTTATCATGTACTTCCTCATCATTATACTTGGGAGGTGAATGGCTGATCATGTGGCAGGTATATAGTTAAAAATTTATTTATTTATTGAAGTATAGTTGATATACAATCTTATATTGGTTCAACAATACAACACAGTGGTTCAACAGTTACTCACATTATTAAAACCCCAAACTAGTGCAGTTACTGTTTGTCAACATAGGAAAATGTTACAGACTCATTGGCTAATATTTTCCATGCTGTACTACCATCTCTGTGACCAACTTATATGATTGAGAATTTTTGTGTCCCTTTATCCCCCTCACCCTCCCCACTCACCCACCCTAAACCCTCCCCGATGGTAACCACCAGTCATTTCTCAGTGTCTATGAGTGATGTCTGGTTCATTTTGTTTTGTTTTGCTTTTAGATTCCACATGTAAGTGAAATCATACGGTATCTGTCTTTCTCTGCCAGGCTTACTTCACTTAGCATAATGGTAGGTATATACTTTTTAAAACACTTCCAGACTGTATTCTAAAATGGTTATACCATTTCACATTTCTGCTAGCAGTGTATAAGAGTTCCAGTTACTCCACATCCTCATCAGTACTGGCACCCTGAGACTTCTCAATTTAGCCATTCTAGTGGGAATATAATCGTGTATCACTGTGATTTTATTTTATATCAAACACTGACCTAGTGAAGGTGTTTTTAATTATTTCAAATATCTTCAAACTATGACTTCTATGTAGCTTGTACTGACACATATATTTTGTATATATACAGTTGACCCTTGAAAAATGCAGAGGTTTAGGGTGCCAAACCCCTGTGCAGTTGAAAATCCACATATAACTTCTGACTCTCCAATAACTTAACTAATTGCCTACTGTTGACTGCAAGCCTTTCCAATTACATAAACAATGAATTAACACATATTTTGTATGTTATATGTATTATATACTATATTTTTACAACAAAGTAAGATAAAGAAAATGTTTTCTCAAATTGTTGCAAATCTCCCAAAATTTTCCCAATATTTATTGAAAAAAAAAATCCATGTATGAGCAGACCCATGCAGTTCAAACCTGTGTTGTTCAAGAGTCAACTGCAAGCAATGCTCTCTATTTAAGGACTTTTCTTAGAGGAAAACCAAATCTTTCCTTAAAATAAGATATTCATTCATAAATCTGGGACCCAGAGGTAAGGTTCTCCCACAAACTGCCTTTACCAAGCCCTGCTCTAGGCAGGCAGGTGGCCAGAGCTAACACTGTAGACTGCCACTGTGTCAGGAACAAATGACGGCTTTTGAGTGAAAATAGGTGGAACCACTTTTGGCTTTGGGAAACCCAGCATTGCAGAGATGAAGAGAAAATTCCATTTGGCATCATCTATTCTCCTTTTACTTTAGGATCCCATCAGCGACTACTGCGTAGTTAGGTATGAGTAGTAGCTTGCCTTGCTTTCGCTAGGATTAAGGAGCCCAAGTGGACTGAGGACTTGGGAATATGACTCAGAAACTATCTTTTTAAAAAGGTCTGACCTAATAGAACATCCAAGAAAGTGTTACTATTTGGTGGGTGTTGGCCTTTTATTAAGATATACTGACAATTTCATAGTGTCACATTAGCATTTTTAACTAGTTATTTTTTATTATACTGATAGCCAAGAATCCAAAAGAGAAAGAGATGACATTTTCAACGTTTTAAAAAAATTACATGAAAACACACTGAAGTTAGGTTTTTGAGATGACCTACCACTCTGAAACTGAGCCACTTTAATAAAGTAATACCTTACATAAATGTACAGCTTTGTGAAGAAACAACACACTGGGTAGAAGCCTCTAAGCTGGGATGTTATCCATGCAAGCTCTGTTGTTACACAGGCATTCAGGATGCAAGACAGTAAGCTCTTGTTTAAGATTCTTTTTTTTTTAAAGGAAGCAGCTGACAGAGCCATGTGAACTCCAGAGCAAAACCCTGAAACTAGTATTCTCACCAACTGCAAAGTGCCTGGCACATACGGGAGGAAGCTCCACAAATATTTATTGAATTAATGAATGCATGAAAAAGCCAATTTCCTTTTCTAGTGCAAGAAGGCCAGAGTTGTTTCTGTACATTTGACTCTGGGGGACAATGGCAAGAGGAATCTGGCCTCATCAAAGTTGTTCTTACCATTTTTTTTTTTAATTGTAAGCAAATGACCATCTTGGACAAATAGCAAGCTAGGGACACTAAGCACACATCGGTGGTGTGGCTATAAAATACTAAGTTTTGTCACTGCTTGTGGCTTAGGAATTTCTCACTACTTTGTGGAAATAATTTGTTTATAGAGCCTGGCATATAATCAAATCAAACTTATTACACACTAACTTATAAAAGTCTGAGATCCTAGATTTGATACCCACTGTTTGGGTTCCTTGGCTCCAGAACCCCTTTCTCCATTTTCTGCTACAGGGGCTGGTGTTGCTTGTGTTCCATTTAAACACCTTCTGCTCCTTCCCATCCCTGTCCACTCTCCCAACCCAGCTCTGAAGATCCATGTATATTATTCATCTGGTTGTTCACTGCCTTCTGCTCTAGGCCTGAATATGAGGGATCAAATAAATTCTGAATTATTTTTTGCCTAGGCCCTAGAGTCCAAGATATAGACCTAGGATTGAATTGCTTAGAGGATGTGTACCTTTTCTTTATAAAATAATATATACTGTCTTCCAAAATGCTTTTTGCCAGCTTATACTCTCAGTGGTTTGAAAGTTTCCTTTGCTCCACATCCTTGCCAACACTTAACTTTAACCTCTGTTTTTAATTTCGGCATTTCCTCAAATTACCTTAAAAAAATTTTTTTTAAAAACCTCTCCCTCAACCATGGAGAAAAGCTATCTAGAGCAACTGTCATGTACAACTGGTCTGCTTATACGAAGACACTGTGATGATGAATTGAAAAGGCAAGTGATGAAAAGCAAACCCACATATGTTAATATGAGTCCCAGTAGAGCAATCCTGGGACTCTGCCAAATAAAAAGATGTGAACCCATATAAACCATAGCTAAAGTCCCCCATTGCAAATTAAGGCCCAGCGAACCAAACCAAAACAGATGTTTGGAACCCTTTGGAACACAGTGATATGCTCTATTACTGCCCTCTTGGAGCAGCCGATTTCAAATGCCAGGCTTTTGAAGAAAACCTGTAAGAAGTTAGAATTACAGAAGTAAGTTAATCTCAGTGCCCAAACACAGCACTTACCTTCTGAAGTCCCTCTACAGTGGCAGGCAAGCTAATTAAGTCTGCAGCTGACTTAACACTGGCTTTGAGGTGGTTTACTGCAGAAGTCAACAGAGAAATCTTAAAGGAAGAGAGTAACATACAGTGAAAACAGAGTTTGTCAATTTAACATTTTCTTCACAAACTCTATAGTTGACGATGATGTCAAGGCACCCCTGGCTTTTATGCATGTCTGTGATCTCACAGGAGATCTGTGTACTATAGTACCTTGAATAGACTTGAGACCTGGGAGGCAGTAGTAATACCTCTTCTTTCCCTGCCCAATTTAAACACTAGAGCCAAAAAGACAAAGGTAAGTATTATTTTTTACCCTATTCCTGGCAGCTACAAGCTCCAAAAACGTTAACAGAAGATTCAGTGATTACAACACAATCCTTCAACAACTGGATAGGAGGAACGCTAATGATCAAGGACTCCTGAAAGATTTCATTTTCGTAAAAAATAACACCACAATCATTCACTAAACTTTTGTCCCTGCCCCAAGTGGGAGCATACATTATAAAGTAAAAACCCATCATCACAAAATACAGTCTACAGGAACTGTATCCCAACAATGTGAACAGCACTTTCAACTACTTGGGGATTTAGTTTTGGTATAACAATGTGATTAATATTTCAAACCCAATAGCTCAACCAAAGCACTACTTTGTACCCTGAGGGGGCTCAATAAATACCCACTGACTTGCTGACTGACATACTGATGTATTAAAATAGGAACTGGATCAAAATAAAATGTGTCTTCCCTTCTGCTATTTAGGGGTAGAATTGTAAATAGCTGACTTCTCCCTTGAATGGGGACTGGGGGAACCTATATAATACTGTTTCAGGCTGCATGGATTATATTCTAATAATTGCAGTGTGGCTCAAAACATTCTTGAAAGATTCTAAGTTCCAAAATTCTTTCTGGTCCCAAATTCTAGGAGGAGGACACATATCTACCAACAGCAATTAAATTCAGAGTAGCCTCACAGAGTAACCACTAGATTCTGGGCACGTTACATGCCTAACACTGTGGCAGGCACCAGACAGATATGACAAAGTAAACCTGATCCCCTATTCTTTCCTTCAACAAAAGTTTGGCATCTTCTTTGTGCCAAGCACTGTTGACTCTGATGGAGAAGTACAAGTTTTATATAAATATAAAACAGGTTTTGTTTCTAGGTTAGAAGTGTTAGTGTGGCATGGGGGAATAGGTCTCGGAATACTTTTTCTTTGTAGCATTGCTCAAAGTGACAGTGTTTCATTTGTGTGATTATTTAAGGTTTCTCTCCTCCACTAGCCTAAGCTCCATATCATCAAGGACCATATCTTGTTTTACTTTCCATAATGTGTCTGGCACAAAGACAGGGATTCATTAAGTATTTACTGAATGGATGAATGGCAGACCATGAACACTGTGTGTCTGGGATGGAGGCTAGTCCAAGCAGAGCAGAGGGAAGAGGCCAGGAAGTATAAAGCTAGCTATGTAGTCAACTCATTTTTCTCACCATTAAAATGGCTAAGACAGTAAAAACTGTTTAACAACAACCACCTCATAGAGATATGTGATGGTTTAAAAAGAGGACTACAAATTCTTTGATAGTCCTCCCTTCAAGAGGTGGAATCTAATCCCTTTCCTCTGAGTGTGACCTGTACTTCAGGACTCACTTTTACTGCACAGAATAAAGTGGAAGTGACAATGGGCAACTATGGAAACTAGATCACGAAAAAGCACAATAGCTTCCTCTTTGCTCTCTTGGATCACTCTGGGGAAGCCAGCGGCCACGTTGTGAGCACACTCAAGCAGTCTGGTGGAGAAGCCCATGTTGGGAGAAACTGAGACCTCCCGCCACTAGCCATGCAAATGAGGATCCTTCAGTCCCAGTCAAGCCTTCAGATGATGCAAACTTGGCCTACAACTTAGCTGCAACCTTAGAGAGATCCTAGCCAGAACCATTCAACTAAGCTGCTCCCAAATTCCTGACCCACAGAGACGGTGAAATAAATGTTTGTTTTAAGTCATTCAGTTTTAGGATAAACGTAACAACAGTAACAGATGACTAATACAGGCTATGAGGATTAAATGAGGTATATAATTAACACTCTTAGCATACACCTGGAACAAACAAAATACCAAATAAGTGTTAGCTCTTTAATGGTGACATTTAATAAGTACTTAAACATGCAAATCTCCCTAAGTGCTTCAAAATTTTCAGACTAATTTTCAACATCCCAACCCTACCCATTTAAAAATGAAATGGCTGAGGGGAGATTCGAGATGGCGGCATGAGAGGTGACACGGAAAACTCCTTCCAAAACCACAAATAGTACAAAACTATAGTTAATTAATACAACTAACCCTAAAACAGCAACAAGAAAGAAGGCTGAATCAGGCAGCATACAGACCTCACGAAACAGGGTAACGTAGGAAAGCCTTGATCCGGCAGGACCCAGGCCCTTCCCCAACCCCAGCTCACCGGCAGAAGGAAGAGAAACGTAGCAGGGAGAGGGTAGAAGCTTGAGACTGCTGAGTGGCTAGCCCTGGAGACCTGCTTTGTGAGCGGAAGCCTATATTGTGTGGTGCTCTAGACACTAGGGAGCTCGGACAGATGGAGTGCTTGGGAGACTGATATTCTAGCTGTTTGTGGAGGGGGGATCCACATCCAGCTGCTCTGTGTCAGAGGAGGGGCAGGCGGTCTGAGAGGCTTCCTAGCAGTGAGAGGGCTGCTGAAGGGATGGGGTTTGCACAGAGCTTGCTGCACAGGAGAAGGGAGAGCTGGACAAGGTTGTCTGGGCAAGCTCTGCCCAGCTGGTTGGGAACTTTGAGGAGCTTCAGGTGCTCCATCCCCCTGCCTGCCTACTCAGCTCTGAGGCCCACCAATATGACACACAGCCTGCAGTACCTTCCTCCTAGTCTGTCGGCATGGGTTCACAAACTGGCAGTCACTGTGCTGGCATCAGGCCAGCCAGAGGGAGGCCCCGCCTACAACAGTTAGAGATGGAAAGCACAGAGGCTTACATGTGTGTGCTTGGCCCACTGGCTCTGACACTGGAGACAGGCACCGCAGACGGGAATCAGGAAACAGATCTTTCCTCCCCCCAGGCACCAGCTCTGCTCCCCTATGACCCCCAACCTCACTCTAGGGGCTGAGCAGCTCCAGAGACTGGAGTTTCTGCACACTAGTGGGCACCACACAGAAATATGAAACGTCAAAAGAACGTGGTTCAGACCAAAATCTCACAAACCCCAGAAAAAGGGCCAAATGAAACTGAACTCACCAATCTTCCTGAAAGAGAGTTCAAAATAAAAATTATAAATATGCTTATGGAGGGACAGAAAAATATTCAAGAAATCAGGAATAAATTTTAAGTTGGAGATTCAATCATTAAGAAATTCGATATCTGAAATGAAACATACAATGGAGGGATTAAAAGCAGATTAGATGTAGTAGAAGAGAGAGTAAATGGAATAGAAATCAGAGAAGAGGAATACAAAGAAGTTGAGGCACACAGAGAAAAAAGAATCTTTAAGAATGAAAGAATATTAAGAGAACTGTGTGACCAATCCAAATGGAACAATATTCGCATTATAGAGGTACCAGAAGAAGAAGAGAGAGAAAAAGGGATAGAAAGTGTCTTTGAGGAGGTAATTGCTGAAAACTTCCCCAGTATGGGGAAGGAGATAGTCTCTCAAGCCATGCAGATGCACAGATCTCCCAACACAAGGGATCCAAGGAAGACAACATCAAGATATACAATAATTGAAATGGCAAAGATCAAGGATAAAGACAGACTTTTCAAAGCAGCTAGAGAGAGAAAAAACATCACATACAAAGGAAAACCCATCAGGCTGTCATCAGACTTCTCAACAGAAACCTTACAGGCCACAGGGAGTGGCATGATATATTTAATGCAATGAAGCAGAAGGGCCTTGAACCAAGAATACTCTACCTGGCAAGGTTATCATTTAAATTTGATGGAGGGATTAAACAATTTTCAGAGAAGCAAATGCTGAGAGAATTTACCTCCCACAAACTACCTCTACAGTGCATTTTGGAGGGACTCCTATAGATAGAAGTATTCCTAAGGCTAAATAGATGTCACCCAAGGGAAGACAAAGAGTACAGAACATGATTCATAACATACAAAGAATGGAGGAGGAAGAAAAAGGAGGAAAAAGAAAAAGAACCTTTAGGTTGTGTTTGTAATAGCATACGAAGTCAGTTAAATTACACTGTTAGATAGTAAGGGAATTACCCTTGAACCTTTGATACCCACAAATCTTAAGCCTGTAATGGCAATAAGTACATATCTAACCGATAATCACCCTAAATGTAAATGGTCTGAATGCACCAATTAAAAGACATAGTTAATGAATGGATAAAAAAACAAGACCCATCTATATGCTGCCTACAAGAGACTCACATCAAACCCAAAGAAATACACAGACTGAAAGTAAAGGGATGGAAAAAGATATTTCATGCAACTAATAGTGAGAAGAAAGCAGGAGTTGCAGTTCTTGTATCAGACAAAATAGACTTCAAAACAAAGAAAATCACAAGAGACAAAGAGGGACATTACATAATGATAAAAGGGTCAGTCCAACAAGAGGATATAACTATTATAAATACCTATGCACCCAACACAGGATCACCTACATATGTGAAACAAAATACTAACAGAATTAAAGGGGCAAAAAGAATGCAGTGCATTCATTTTGGGAGACATCAACACACCACTTGCTCCAAAGGACAGATCAACTAGACAGAAAATACGTAAAGAGACAAAGGCACTGAACAACACATTAGAACAGATGGACCTAACGGACATCTACAGAACACTCCATCCAAAAGCAAAAGGATACACATTCTTCTCAAGTGCACATGGAACACTGTCACGAATAGATCATATACTAGGCCACAAAAAGAACCTCAGTAAATTCAAAAAGACTGAAATTGTACCAACCAGCTTCTCAGATCACAAAGGTATGAAACTAGAAATAAATTACACAAAGAAAACGAAAAGGCCCACAGACACATGGAGGCTTACTAACACGCTCCTAAATAATCAATGGATCAATGACCAAATAAAAACAGAGATGAAGCAATATATGGAGACAAATGACAACAATAATTCAACACCACAAAATCTCTGGGATGCAGCAAAGGCCGTGCTAAGAGGGAAATATATTGCAATACAGGCCTACCTCAGGAAAGAAGACCAATCCAAAATGAACAGCCTAAACTCACAATTAATGAAACTCGAAAAGGAAGAACAAATGAGGCCCAAAGTCAGAAGAAGGAGGGACATAATAAAGATTAAAGCAGAAATAAATAAAATTGAGAAGAATAAAACAATAGAAAGAATCAAGGAAAGCAGGAGCTAGTTCTTTGAGAAAATAAACAAAATAGATAAACCCCTAGCTAGATTTATCAAGAAAAAAAGAGAGTCTACACACATAAACAGAATCAGAAATGAGAAAGGAAAAATCACTACGGACACCACAGAAATACAAAGAATTATTAGAGAATTCCATGAAAAATTATATGGTAACAAACTAGATAACCTAGAAAAAATGGACAACTTTCTAGAAAAATACAACCTTCCAAGGCTGACCCAGGAAGAAACAGAAATCTGAATAGACCAATTACCTACCAGCAATGACATTGAATTGGTAATCAAAAAACTACCTAAGAACAAAACTCCTGAACCAGATGGTTTCATTGCTGAATTTTACCAAGCATTTAGTGAAGACCTAATACCCATCCTCCTTAAAGTTTTCCAAAAAGTAGAAGAGGAGGGAATACTCCCAGACTCATTCTTCTATGAGATCAACATCACTCTAATACCAAAACCAGGCAAAGACACCACAAAAAAAGAAAATTACAGACCAATATCCCTGATGAACATAGATGCAAAAATACTCAACAAAATATTAGCAAACCGAATTCAAAAATACACCAAAAAGATCATCCATCATGATCAGGTGGGATTCATCCCAGGGATGCAAGGATGGTATAACATTCAAAAATCCATCAACCTCATCCACCACATCAACAAAAAGGACAAAAACCACACGATCATCTCCATAGATGCTGAAAAAGCATTTGACAAAATTCAACATCCATTCATGATAAAAACTCTCAACAACACTAACAAATGGAAACTCATCCCATGCTCTTGGCTAGGAAGAATAAGTATTGTCAAAATGGCTATACTACCTAAAGCAATATACAGATTCAATGCAATCCTGATCAAAATACCAACAGCTTTCTTCAATGAACTGGAACAAATAATTCTAAAATTCATATGAAACCACAAAAGACCCCGAATACGCAAAGCAATCCTGAGAAGGAGGAATAAAACGGGGAATTATGCTCCCTGACTTCAAGCTCTACTACAAAGCCACAGTAATCAAGACAATTTGGTATTGGCACAAAAACAGACCCACAGACCAGTGGAACAGGATAGAAAACCCAAACATTAACCCAAACATATACAGTCAATTAATATTTGATAAAGGAGCCTTGGATATACAATGGGGAGATGACAGCCTCTTCAGCAGCTGGTGTTGGAAAAACTGGACAGCTACATGTAAGAGAATGAAACTGGATTACTGTCTAGCCCCATACACAAAGGTAAACTCAACGTGGATCAAAGACCTGAATGTAAGTCATGAAACCATAAAACTCTTAGAAAAAAACATAGGCAAACATCTCTTGGACATAAACATGAGCGACTTCTTCAGGAACATAC